>JARFXV010000105.1:5000-15000 GCA_031761425.1 Cosmopolites sordidus | reverse complement strand
TTTGAGGATTGTCTATGTAAATACGATCTTTCGCGTAGCCCCACAAAAAAAGTCCAATGGCGTGTTATGTGGCTTGTGGCGCCGTCTTGTTGGAACAATATATCGCTCAGATCGAAATCTTCAATTTCTGTGCAAAAATAATCGCTTATCATATGGCTATAGCGCTCAGAATTGACGTTAACAGTCAGTAAAAACGAAATTAATTTCAATATTCCTAGGCGATTGCTCCAAAACAAGAAGCAATAACATTGGCTGCTTCTTGACTTGAAATGAAGCCATTTTTTTTAATTCTAGCTGATAGTACTTTTGATCGTCATTTTCTTTTTTTGTTTTGAATTGGGCTAGTTATTTTATGTTCTTTCACTATATAATATCCATTAGATAAATTAATTTTCTTTTGAAATTCACAATTTCCCTTTATGTCTGCAAAGACAGCTCTCGAATTTTTCTAGTCATTATTATTAAAACATTCAACATTCACTTTATAACTAGTAAAGGTTGATTAAATTTGTTTGTTTTTGTGTATTTATTATCTCTAATGTTGATGAAACCATCAAAACCAACTGTACATATACTTTAGTTGCATGAAAAATTGGTATTTTTATTAACTATTTTTCAAAAACTATATTCTGCTTTAATTTTGATATAGTTTTGTTGAAAATACTTTGTATTATATAATACATAGCATTGATATAATATCATACAATTTAATGCAGTTAAAATAAAATAAAATTCAGAAAAACCAGTTTGTTCAAATAGTTTTTTTCTCCGAAACGAAACTATCCTGCAAATTTTACTTTATTCTTTTTTTCGGGTATGTTAAACTGCTTAAAAATTATTAAATTGCTTTTCATTCATAACGATAGGAACACGATATTTAAGATACTAAGTAACTGGTTGTTGATTATTTATTTGTATATATTGTTTATTTTATTATCATACATTGTATGTATTTATTAAATTCAAATCAAATTTGAATAATAATATTTTTTTTTAGGGAAGTTCTGGAGAATTTGAAATCAACGAAGTAATTGAAAGTTATGAAAGAAGATTACAAGAACAAGTAAACTTAGCTAAAATTGACATTATTAATGAATTAGTAGAGCAAATTCAGGTTTGTGGTACTGGATATATTTTGTTTATTTTTTAACCAGTTTGCATTTTTAGCGATTGGTTTCAAACGCAGCGGATGAAGATGAATGGCCGTCAGAATTATTGCAATTACGCGACAAATTTGTAAATAAATATGAAACAAAAATTACGAATCTGAAGATTGAACATGAAAAGGAAATTTCTAAACTTAAAGAAGAACATTTGAAGATGTTAAATGGTGCCCTTGAAAGAGCGAGAAGGCGAAGTTTGAAAGATGAGGAAAGTTTATGCAAAGGCGAGACTCAACTACTTAAAGAAAGGTATGAATACATAACAAGTTAAAGTTGTTTAATTTATAGAATAAATTATAGGGATAATTTAAAAAAACAAGTTCTATCCCTGAGGAACCTTCTTTCTGAACTTTTGAAGTACTTCACCCAAGCTGAGGATGCATTAAACAATACTCTAGTAGATGAACTTTTAAGGCAAGGTGTTGATAAAAATTCGACACAATTAGAAGATGACTTAAACTTAGATACATCTATCGCCACAACCAATTCAAGTAAAATATTAGACAGTCTTACTCACGTCACTAGAGTTCATTTAACACCAAATTTTGAAGAGCTCATAAATATGATTGAACAACAAAGCCAAAACAGTGACACATCTATTGATATATCAGTTGATTTGAAAAATGAATTAGGAATGTGTCTGGAAAAATTACGACAAGATGCTAATACTATTTTAGCTCTTACTTCTAATTTACCTAAGGTTCAAAATGAAAATGAATTACCCAAAGGAGGAATAGAGGAAAAGTTGAGCTCCCTTTCCAATACTCTATTTCAGGAAACTCAACAGAAAGAAAGGTTTGTAAGAGTAAAAATATTTATACAGGGTGATGCAGAGGAACCGCATGCTTTTTGAATAGCTAGTATTTTGCAAAAAGAGGGGTGGCGACCTCGCCGCGCCTCCAACCGACAGCTCAGGTAATGCAGTTTTGGGCATGGCACCGTGGACCTTGGAGCATCGTCTGTTTGTGGTCAAGCAGTTTGTTTAAAACCATTGGTTCTGTAATTACCATGCAACGTCTTTTCCATCGACAGTTCAAGGTTGAACGCCGAGGCCTAATTCCAGATAGAAACACGAACTCCGATGGGTTGAAGCATTTTGAACTACCGGATCTACCGTGAAGAGGAAACCACCTGGCCTTCCCCGTGCCTTTTGGACACCCGACAATGTTGATTTTTAGTGGTCCTCAGTGTTCTACTAGTTGCCAAGCTTCAACTTTGGGGTATGTCCCGTCTATCGCTACAACGCATTCTGCACGACGACTTGAAATTTCATCCCTACAAAATAATGATTGTGCAACAGCTGACCGAAAGGAATTTTGCGCAGATAGTTTTGTGCGAGATTGCTCATCATTTTTGCTGATGGCTCTGATGCCGTGATAATAAAGTGACATTTTCATTTAAATGGATATGTAAACAAACAGAACTGTAGGTACTGGGTGGCAGAGAGCTGCACCAAAAACCTCTCCATAGTGAAAAAGTGACAGTATGGAACGGAATTTCCAAATTAGGGATCGTTGGTCCTTACTTTTTTGAAAAGGAGGAAAGAACAGTAACAGTGACTTCGGCTCGCTTTGTTGACATGTTACAATTTTTTTTGTTACAACTTCAACGGAGATAAGTAAACATGGGAGAACTGTGGTTCCAACAAGACGGTGCCAGAGCTCATACGGTGAGAGTATGGAATGGAATGTGTTTAACAAGTGTCTCCTTGACGTGTGATCTCCCGTTTCGGCGATGTTTCTTGGCTCCCACACACTGCAGACTACTCTGCATGCGACCTTTTTGTGGGGTTACCTTAAGTCTACAGTGTATGTTAACAAACTACGCACGATACAGGAACTGAAAGTTGCCATTCATCAAGAAATCACAAGAGTACCAGAAGAAATGATTTTGACCGTGATACACAACTTTCAAGAGAGATTTCAGATGTGTGATCGCGAAGAAGGGCGACACTTGACATTATTTTCCACCATTATTTTAAAAATGCACTATTATTATTTCATTTAGCTGTAATTACAAAAAATATTTAGAAAATGCGTTTCCTCGGCACCACCCTGTGCTTGCCTTGATATAGTAGGCCTTTCAACAATGAGTTTATCTAGTACAAATATGGCAGCCCTGTTTTATGTTTTTTATGACACATTCGAAAAAATTGCTCGGTGGTGTTTAGATAAATTAATGTACTGGTGGCGTAGAAATCGATGTGACCTGACAACAGTGATGTCTTCTCCTTTGGAGGGGGGTGCAAGCCATCATGTGAAGCGTCTTCTGTGCGAGATTGAACACCCTAGTCAATTGGCTCCCTAGTCCATAGCAATTATTTTCGTGATGAGTCGGATGTTTCTAATGCGCTCTGAAAATTCTGGGCTGTATTAAAAAAATCCAATACCCATTACCAGTAATGACACAGGAAAATGAGGGTAATTTTTTATCCACCACCCCAAAAAGTCAATACATGTTTTGCTACTGTCCTTTTGATCCTGCGAAATGTTTTGCGCGCACGGTTGATTGAAATTGTCACTTATTTTCAAAACGCACTAGAAAAATCCGGTTCACGAAATGAATTGGTACGGACAATTAAGTGACTCTAGGGATTCAAACTCGTGCTGAATACGCATCAGGTGTTGTCTTGTCTGTCCTGTAAAGGGAAAGACAACAGTATTACCATGTCGAACGCTACGCCACTTTATTTACACTCACTGATCAGGTGCAGTTTGATTTAAACGACAATGTAGATAAATAGCTGTATATGGTGAAGAAAATTCCAAGATATAGTATTCCGCTTATTCGTACGTGTTATAACGAAAAAGTTACTGTTAACAATGTGGTTAACGTTAAACAGCTACTGAATATAAATGATAACCAACTTTTTGTACTCAGAATTGGACCATATAGACCAGAATATCATGTGGGAATATCATCACCAGAAGGAATATTATGAATTGTTACACATCAAATGTCCCGAACTTGTTCTGCCCTTAAATGACAATAACCCCAAAAATCCTATAATTTGACACCATTGAACTACTTTCTTTATGGATATAATTAAAGTAGAGCTTTATAAGAATATTTTCTAAACAATCCAGGGTCTAAATACAAGATCTGACGTGTCATTAGCGATATAAAGTAATAGTTATGTGAAAACTTGATTATTTTAATTTGTTAGACTAGAGTGCGTTAACGACATGTCGAAAAACAGAGTTTACCTGGTTTTTCAATATTTCGAAATCACCTCCGGTAGTTTCTTCTCTAGAGTTATGCGTCTATAAAATATCTCATTGTACAGAAAATACCTCTTAAAATATGACAACATCCTATGTCAACTAGAGTATGTAGTGGTACTCTAGTTGACCGCAGTTTCTAGGTAAAATTTAATCCATACATGGAAAGGCCGAAGAACTACCTTAAAATATCTAATTAAAGATAGAGAAAGAAACGTTTAACAAAGAGGTGGTAACCGTTTGTAAAAATAGTTAGAGGCGGACATTTGCCGGCAAGTTGATCAAGCGGCATTAAGTATTTTTGGTGCGACTCCATATACATTCTGCAATCTCTGGTCCCTATAACGTGAAAATATCGTGATTATGGAATTTTTATTTCATTGGGAGACCTGGGGTACTTAGTTTGATTTTTCTTTTACTGGACTGTTGGCTCACGTCTGTAATGCTTGAATTGAAAATGCCAATTTTTTCTTCCTTAATTTCTTCTAAAAATATAAAATCACAAATTCAAAATTGTCTAACGATTTATAGATAACACGCGGTGTGTAAATAAGTAAAGAGACTGATTTTTTATATTTCTTTTATCCAATTGAAATTACAATTCTACATTGTCTTTATCAAAGGAGACAGTTGCAATAGATAGTTGTCTTTTCAGTGTTGTCCAATGTCCCAGAATGGTATCGTTTGAGGAAAAATTTTCAATCTTGGGGAAAAGAAAGTCACAAGGACTCAAGTTTTTGATAATTCTAGGGTTGCGGAACCCAGTGATTTTTTAATGGCCTTGATGAGATTGAAGTTCGTTTGACGTTTCGTGTCCGAGTCGTATTGAAAAATTTATGACTCATCACCAATAATGACACGCAAAAAATAATGGTCGTTTTCAATCCGCCCCAAAATGTTTCCCTCCATTTTAGCGCATATTTTCTTCATCTCCAATTCATTGGTTAAAACCTTGGTTGTTAAAAAAAATGGTTGTATGAGTCACATTCCGTTCTTCTACGTTCTGGCCGTGAACCAACGATCAGAGCGCAGAAGATCTCAGATTCTGTAGACATTTTCATCACCTTATCAGTTGAAGGCTTTCCGCTGTGAGATTCATCTTCAGCCTTCTGAGAATATCTTAAACTACCTGAAAAGCCTGGGCTCTCAACAAAACGCTGTTTCCATATGCCTGTTGAAGTTATGCAAAAGTTTCCATCATACTGTGCCCAAGTCTGAAGCAAAACTTAGTACACCGTTGCTACAAAGTATTACCACTGATATTCATAACAGATCAGAAAAATCCTATTCACGAAATTAATTGCTACGGACCACTGATTGACTTCAAACTTGACTGAAATTCAAACTCGTATTGAAAATGCATCAGATGTTGGCCTGCCTCCCTTTCATATAGGAAGCTAACAGTGTAACCAAGTGTTACCAAATCGTCTTGTTATTTTATTTACATACTCACAGTAAATATAAATTCAAGAACACTAAACTAAATATAACTAAAATATACTATTTTGTAAATGAAATATATTTAATGAATTGATAACCTTAATGAAATCATGAAATATCAGTATATAAAAATTACATCGTTTTTAGGTTAAAACAAGAACTATCTGATTCAAATGGGATTATTTTGTCTCTTGAAAAACAAAAGGATATATTGGAAGGTAGAGTGGATGAATTATTAGAAAAAATTAACCTATTAGAATCTGAATTAGAAGAAACAAAATGCAAAATATCCGAATTAATTGAAAATGGAAGGAAAGAAGTAGTTTCGGAAGGATATGGAGAAAGTGGACAGCCCCCATTACCTGAATTAGGTAACTATAGTTATTTTGACTAATTTAAGTTATAATTATTAATGTTCAGCTTATTTTATTCTAGAAAAAATATTTATATTAAAGGTATATTCAATTATAAAGTATTTCATGTAATATATACTAGGTTAATTGAAAAGTTCGCGGAGCAATACCTATAGAGCAGTAAAAGAACTATATAATCTACTACATTTTGAAGTTTTATCCTTCATATGAACATATGTGAAGTTTCAAGTCAATCTATCTATTAATTTGTACAAAAACACCAGCTTAAAGTAAACGTATCAGTGTTATTTTTTAAAATGGAGAATATTAAAAATCGTGCAGTGATTAAATTCTTTGTAAAAATGGTTTAAAGGCAATGGAAATTCATAGTGAAATGGTAAATGTATTAGGGGAGTTTGCTCCTTCAAAAACAATGGTTTGTAAGAGGACAGATGAGTTTCAACGTTGTCGTAAGTCTGGATGATGATCCTCGTTCTAGCCTCCAATAAGTGCAACTACTGAACAAATAATTAGTTCTATACATAATATGGTTATGGATGACAGACAATTGACTTTGAGTGAAATTGCTAGGGCTGTGGACATCTCAACTGAACATGTGCTTCATATTTTAAAAAAGGAATTGGGCTTGAGGAAGTTATGTACAAGATGTGTGCCGCATTTGTTAAATTCTGATCAAAAATGACTTTGAGTAAAACTTTGTTACCAACATTTTGATCTTTTTCGAAACAATAAAATAAATTTTAAACTTCGTTTTGTAACTATGGATGAGACTTGGGTTTATCCCTACGATCCTAAACTGCGACAACAAATCGCAAAGTGGACTGAACCCGGTTGTTCAGCTCCGAAGCAGCCAAAGTGATCAAAATCGATCAAAAAATTTATGGTATCAATTTTTTGGCATTCAAAAGGCATTTTTTTAACTGATTACCTTCAAACTGGTAAAACAATAACATGACAGTATTAGCACAAACCTTTTTGATCAATTTGATGCAAAAATTCGTAAGAAAAGATCTGGTTTAGCAAAGAAAAAAGTAATTTTTCATCAAGACAATGCTCCGAATCACAGAGGTATTCTTGCAATGGTCAAATTGAAAGAGTTACACTACGAATTGTTGGAACGTCCACCATATTCACCAGATCTGCCCTCCTCTGACTTTTAACAATTCCCAAACCTCAAAAAATTCCTACGTGGCAAGCATTTTTCCAGAGATGGAATAAATGAATTGGAGAACTGTTAAAAAAATGTATTTTTGAGCTTAAAGGAGAATATACGGAATAATAAAATCATTTTTTCAACTATAAACTGGTTTTATCGTTTCCGCCCCGCGAATTTTTCAATTAGCTTAGTAGCTGCGGTTTATTAATTATTATAAAAACAACCAATTTCGAAATATTTAAAGGAAAGTTTAAATTTTACTAAAAATCATTACTTCTCTCATTAAATGAACAAGCACTAAAATCTGGCTTGTTTAGATGATTTTTTACTTTGTTTTTTAAGACGACCTTTTCTGACCAATTGTAACAATGTGTAATATTTAAAACAGTTTTTTTTGTGTTTATTTAATCATGTCGAAGAAGCATCGAAACCAAATGAACAGCATAAGTTCCATAGTTAAAATCTGTAAAGATAAAATTGTATAAAAAGACATAATGTACAAAGCAACACAGAACATAAGTAGTAACAAGTTTTAGACCAGAAGCTGGCCACTTCTAGCGTATTTGGGGTAGCTTTCATGAGCTCCTCGACGGTGCAGGTGTTTGGGCATAAACTCGCATTGCATGAGATGGGCAGTAGCCTGCTCATGTCCACAATCGTACAGCACCGATTCGTCTGAAACCCCCAACTGGTAATATTACTTTTGGACTCCAGAGCATAGTCTATTGAAGGATCGCCATATCACCCATTCCTCTGAGTCCTAGGGGAAGTTGCTCCATTGATATAAACATGGAGGATAGGCGTTTCTAATCTAGTTTGTTGCGATGTGTTGGTAAAATTCTTTGTTGTGTTCCGCAAACTGTTTCTCGACTTGAGTCGGCGACGGGCCAATTGATGTCCGAATAGGGGATGGCTCATAGACGTAGACGATTAGTTTGTTTCCCTCCTGGCTGCCACTTCGCATTTGATGCTGGGGGGGTAATGTTGGCAAGGCTGTATAGTTTATCATTCAGCCGACCGTGATGGTACGACAGGATTTGTTGAGTCGTATATCCACTTGTTTGGCGTAGCTATAGTTGTACGATACCGGACATGCATACTTGCGGCTAAAGTTGTAATTCTTACTGTCCTGGCTTGTGCACCCACATAGTGCCTGCTAGTTTGCGTACGATGTTGTTTCTAGCAGCCATTTTATGCTTAGTGTTCGTACAGAGTTTCCTGGAGTGACACCCAGGTAGTTTGGGGTTAGGCAAAGTCCTCGTCGCGAGTCTGTTTCTCAAATGCAAAGCGCAAGTTTGGGTCTTCGAGGAGATAAGTTGGAGTTCATTCTCCTTATAGTAGACACCAAGTTGGTCAAGGGCTTCTGATAATTTATGTTCGATTATCTCATATATGAACGCATAGATGAACCTTTGAATGCCTTCCAGGAGTGGTCGATAATTGGTGTGAATGTTGAAAGTTCGCCGTAGGCCATTCTTTTGTGTTCATCACCGACTTCTATGCCCTTGGAAGTCTACAAAGAATCTTCTGTTTTGAAGAAGGTTTCCAATCATTTGTGTCAGGACATAGTCCTTGCTTAGTGTTAGTGCATACACTTTCCGTAATAAAAGTCGGTGGTTGAATCTATCCTCGATGTGCTGTTAGGTTCAGTACCTACCACTACCGGGTAAATGCGAAATACAATATTTACCCGGTCTAAATAAGGGTTGTTGTGGAAGTTTCGGTGTTGAAAACTATTAATATCAGGTAAGAAAAAAAATCTTTTTAAACATTTTTTTTTGCCGTTCAGTAAATGATAAACAGACAGATAGATGATATTGAAAGAAACAACATGATATTTCCATAAACATAGATCTGTTATAAAGATTTCGTTTAGTCGCATATATTAACCAGTCCTAATTTTCTGTGGATGGGGATATAACTATTATAAATGTATATTAATAGAAGTTCCCATTTTACAGTGCATATAAAGGAACTAAATAGGTGGGTTTTTGAACCTGTTTATACAATCAGTGTATAATATAAATATGAGCGATATAGATGTTATTTCTTTTTTTATTATGAAAATTTAACTTTCCATTCTGTTTTTATAACTTGTCCAATGTGCAATAATTGTAATGTCAAGTGAAAATTTTATATATTACCTACAAGAAAAGAACTATTGGTTGAAAGTCCGCTCTTATAGTAAGTCACCACTACTAGTAAAAGTAACAGAGAAATTGCGGAATTGCTTAAATTAAATTGCATAATAATACACTAGAATATAAAAATTGGAAGGTAATAAGGAAATGGTAATAATTAAACTCAAAGTTAAGTTAAAAATTGCTTAAATAAAATAATGCAATAAAATTTTTTATTTGTTTAATGATTTATAAAAAATTGTTATTCAAAGACTATATTTGGCATAGAAATAGAAAATGGAATTAGCGATTGTGTTTATAAAACAGGTTGCTTATAATTTCATATTTAATAACAATAAATAACTTTTGATATTGTTATTTGCAGTTATATTGAGATACAATTAATGTCATATATAAAAATAATGTTTGATAACAAGCAA
This sequence comes from Cosmopolites sordidus, assembly GCA_031761425.1. Lineage (NCBI taxonomy): Eukaryota > Metazoa > Arthropoda > Insecta > Coleoptera > Curculionidae > Cosmopolites > Cosmopolites sordidus. The sequence goes on along the minus strand of JARFXV010000105.1, from coordinate 5,086 downwards.
TAATGTTAACAAGATAATTAATTAATAACGGTATTTAAATTAAAATAAATATTACTTGAATTTATTTATACACTGCTCAAAACAAT
>JARFXV010000104.1:0-111225 GCA_031761425.1 Cosmopolites sordidus | reverse complement strand
TGCCTTTTTTCTCATTACACGACTTCAGTGTCTGTCAGACACCTACTTTTAAACTTTGAGTTTTTTTTACGTTTGATCATTAATGAAATGTGCTAAAATACCCACAAATGCTACAAATATACCCCGGCGACGCGGCGTGTTGAAAAAATACTGTAGTGGATTAAAAATATTTATTTTGTTTTATTACAAGAAAAACGAAGGCCTACCAGGCTAAAAACACATGTAAAGTAAAAAAGTAAAATTTGTGAAAAAAATATAATATAAAATTACACAAAAATTAGGGAGTTGGAAAAGTAAAAATACAAGTATTACAATTATTATTATTTTACAAATTGGTTTTTGACATTTTATACACATATAAACTGTGACGCGGTTCGCTGTGTACGGGCACAAAGAGCATTTTCTTTTCCTGTCTAGTTTGTCACTCATTTGTGGACCAATTCTTACAGTAGTCGGCCCTTTTGGAACAATGCAAGTTTTTATGACTTGTTTTAGATTATTATTTAGATAGGGGGAAGATTCTCGACGTATCAACTCCGGTCTTATCAGTGTCAAAACAGTTTGCTCCATATAAGGTGGACCGTACTTCCCTTCTTACTACTTTTTCTTTTTAATGTATGGGGGGGGGGGGGGGTCAAAAATTCTTCTGGAATTTCTCTTTTATTTTTTTTTTCATTGTCCCGACGGTTATTTTTCCGTAGGTTATTTTTCTCTTCTTCAATTCTCTTACAAGCTCAACAGATGAAAAATAGTTGTCGGCAGTGACATTTCTATTTGAGTTTTTAATGCATTTTGTAATCTTCAGCACATACTGAGTTAGTATCAACATTTTTTTTTCTTCAGCAGTAGCCCTTCGTCATCAGCACCTCTTCCGGTATACACATATGCATCATAAAAATAACTCGTTCGACCATCTGTCAGTGCCATTACTTTGATGCCATATTTATTAGGTTTGTTGAGCATATACATTCTAAATTTACACCGGCCTCGAAAGGGGATAAGCATTTCATCAACGCAAGTGTACTCCCCTAAACAATACAGCTCTTTACAGTTGCTTACAAACTTGTTAAAAATAATAGAGATGACTGCAAGGGCACCAGTTTTTTTTTCTTTCTGTTCTCGTAGTGTTATCATCAAACCGAAGAGTTTGAAGAAGTACTTCAAACCTTCTTTTAGCCATAGTTGCGCGGAAAATTGGCCGCCCTGTCTCGTCAATTTCAAAGAGGAACGATACCGCTTCACTATTTGATTTGAATATTGATGTCAATAAACACAAACCAATAAATGCTTTCATTTCAATAGTATCAGTATCTTAAACGATGACGGTTTGTTCGTAGAATGATTTCATCCAAAATGTTTTTATTTATGAGCAATACGAAAATATCTTCAAGTTTAGGAATGTCCCCTAATAAACGCACTGGGTTCAGTGCACCAGGGAGTTTTCGAACTACATTATGACTCAAAGTTCTCCTATTCAGGGGAGGAGGAGTCTTGCTTCACGTATAACAATTTCTTTTCCCATGGTAAAGTTGACTTACTGGTTGTTGCTGTTGAGGAGGGGGAGGAGATTGTGCAGAGGGTGGTTGTACAATAACTCTCGCAACATCAGATCCGACAGAATCATCATCTGAAACGTCAGAGCCACTTTCCTCGGAATATATTTCGTTCATTACCTCCTCTGTGTCAAGGAGTTGAACATCGGGATCTTCATCTGGGTCATCAATTGAAAAGTCCCCATCAGAAAGTTCATCGTCAAAAATTATATTTTCAAGTTCTGAGTCATCGAAACGAACTCGTTTACTGGGCCCAGGTTCATCCATGGCTCCTATAAAAATAAAAATTTATTTATAAAATAAGCATTACCGATAATAAAAGCCTACTAAAAAGATTATACGAACCAAAAAAACAGTTAATGTGGTGAACTCTGTGCTTCCGTGTCTGGTGGACACCTAAATATATACCTCGTATGGAGCGTTCGTGTCTGTGAGACATTGTGAGTTTAAAATAATTGAGTAAAAACCAATCAAAACAAAGGTAAAATGACCAAACAAGAGCACGATGATACGTTTCAATAAGTAATGGAAAGGTACTGAGACGCTAGATCAGGTTGGCAAACAGTGTTGCCAACACAATAATTACAATTATCGTAGGTTAGGTTTGGTTTGGTTGGATTTACGACGAAAAAACGTGTTAAAAAAATATATGGCTTTTATAGCTTTTATATAGCTAAATATAGCTTTTATTCAAAGATGTCCAAGAATGATTAATGGAAAAGCATGCATGACAACGCAAGATCTCATAATGTCAAAATAACCTAATAAATCAAAGAGTTAGACTGTGAAATACTTCCTCACCCGCTGTATTCTCCTAGTGCTTCACCATCAAATTGCCATCTTTTCAGATCTATTAAACATTTTCTTTGTAGAAAAGAGTTTCTTTCTGTGACATTTATTAAAACTGCACTCCAAGAATATTTTACTTCACAGATTTACCACTAAATAGAAAATCACAGTTTTATGCTTCCCGATGTGCGTTTCGCCGACCATGTTCATTATCTGGATTATCTGCATTATCTGGAGATGATTTAATCTCGATTATGATTGCATGGTCTCCTGATAATGCTAACATGGTTAGAGAAACGCGTGTCGGAACGTTTAAAAAAGTGATTTGGTGTTTATTGGTAAATATTTTAGAGTTTAGTGTTTTACACTGAAGGTTCCAATCGAAGAATTAATAAATAAATATTATATAATAACAGTAAAGAATAAAATTAGTAAGGGAGACGTATGTAAGTTGGGACAAGTTTTGTTTTTTGGCTATAGCATTTAACTACCTAAATTTTTCTCGGAGTTCTATATACCATTGGAAAGGTAATGTTCTTGGCTACACTTTTGTTAAAGAAAATTATTTTATAGCTTCAAAAATAAAAAAGTTGTCAATTTTTTGAAAACGTGAGTTTTGGTAAAAAAAATTGTGGTCCGTAGGTTGGGACAGTTATAGAATTGTACAAAAGGGTTCAAAAAGTCAAATAATAACGCAAAATTTTCAACATTTATAGTCGATTTATTTATTTAAAAGGCTATGAAAAACAGAATAAAGAAAATCAAATACAGGCTAGTCTTTGTCAGAGTTGCAATTTTAACAGGTATAGCAGGTGCGAGTCATATTTACACACTTCATATGAAATGGACACTTGTTACATCTAACGGAATTGTCGCAAGTTAATTTAGCTGACAAATTTCTCATGCTAATCATACAAAATCCGACGACAATGACTTTCGCACAGGTTTGGCTTCGCTTTTTGGCTGGCGTTTCTTGTGTTGAACGTCGACGGTTCTTTGAAATGTCTTATATCTTCTTTCGCTTCCCTTTGAACACGGCAACATTTTCTGGTGAAGTGAGAATGGTGCTTTTTATTGGCTTACACCCGTGCTCGGACGATTTTGATATATTTCAGAGCTCCAAGCAATGAGTCAAAATCAGAAACACCATGATTAGTTGTTCTTGCTTTACGCCCGTTGAAAATTCACGGAATAGCTTATTTGCTCTTTTGAATAGCCATCTTTTATTTTTGTTTTACCACTTTTCCAATTTTTCTTACACTTATTTGTTTTATTCTTTTCTTTTGTTTGATTATTCCTTTTTGTTTTCACTTCTTCATTGTTTCATTCTTCTTCATATATACCCCATATATATTCTTCGATTTGTTTACGATTTTGGAATGTTCTCGAAATATTTCGAATGTCATTGATCCTATCGAATATTGTAGAATGTCCCATGTAATTCTTCTGATAGGATTTTATACAATATTCTAGAACATCCGATGGAATATTCTAGAAGATTCAAGGAAATATGAGAACACGTAGTGTCCCAATCTATGTGCCTCAACTCTACCAAATTACGTTCATCGTGGTCATTTTGAAATGATGAAATGTTTTTCCGTATGCAAAATATGTACGAAATTTATTCAGGACTATAAAGAATTTAAAAAAAAATATGATACAAATGTTATATCCATCTTTTTCAACCAACGAAAAAAATGCACTTTTCTCAGGTATGGGAAATTGTCGAAATTTTGTTTTTACAAATTTGTTGGCTTGCTTCGACTCATATACAAGGAACACGAGCCAGCAAATCTTACTCCTATGAAAAGTATGCTCGTAATGAACAAACAACTTGACAGTAAAAACATTGGTGTGGATAGTAGGAAAAAAATTGAGAAATAGTGCTGTCCCAACCTAGGAGTGAAACGTCCTCCCTTATATTTAAAATGATGTAACAAATTCAAAGAAATATTTATTCCAAAAACAATGTAGAAATCGTTATTTTTTTTACCAACATAAGGATATTAAAGAAGTATTTTCGGTTTATAAATTAAATGTTAAACTTTAACACACTATAAATATTTTGTATACTAAACTGCATATTTATTTTTATGCCTTCCAAGCCTGTATTTAAATGCGCCTATCATATTAAACAATATTGGTCGCCATGTCATTCTTTTCCGAAAAACGAACAAAGCAAAAATGCTTTAATTTAGCGCCAGACCATTTGGCGCGATGACTGGCAGTCTACCCATAATTCTTCCGCATGACGTCACATTTTTCTTTGCAGGTTTTTATCGCTACATTGTTTCTTGTTCCCGCGGTTCAGTTTTTGCCCCAGCAGGAGGAAGAGGTGAGGCTGTTCCAAACCGAGGGAGACGACTTAAATACTAGGAGGACTGAGAAAATCGAAATAGGGATTGGCGAATGACGTTATAACATCTAATGTCGAATGAGAAATGCATTTCAGAAAACTTTCTCATAACTAATTCAGATTGAAGTGAATAACTATGAAAAATGCAAATCTTGGGATTTTTATGTTTTTTTTTTACATTTATTTTTAAAGTTGTGTCAACTTTTTGAAATATATTTTGAAGCAATAATATTTAAACTTACCATATTTAATTTATGGTTTATCCATCGAAAACCACTGAACTCAAAATGATTTACAACCAAACACCAAATCATTTGTTTTTAATTTCTCGACGCGCGTTTCGGTGATCTTGTTAGCATCACCAGGATCAAGATTTATTCATTGATTGGTAAATTTCATTGAGTTTAGTGTTTCACACCAACGATTCTAATAGTATCAATCATGATCTTGATATTATGCATGAAAGGTAACATTTTTTATATTGGTGTATTTAGAATATGTCTCTATTAACAGATGATACATCCATTAAGTTTTGATGTCTATTGAGAAAATTATTTATTCTTTTTTTTTTCTAGCCAAAATATTCTTTCGTTAAATTCTGATAATTCTCAAATTAGAGGATTCAAAAAAAATAATATTTAGTAAAGTTTTAAAAAGTATTTAATATTTAGTTTTGTTTGAATAACATTTTTTTATTGAGAACACATAACCATTTTTTAAGTTTGGAAAATAATCAAATATTAACATTAATTATTAATGTTAATGTTTGATTATTTTCCAAATAATTAAAAAATTTAAACTTCCAAAAAAAATTCCAAAAAAATAATTAATGTTACATTAATTATTTTTGTTTCTTCCTAGAATATTTAAATTATTACGTTTTGCACGATTATTTACATTATTTTGAACAAAAAAGCAACCGAAACACAAGTTGCATAGTGGACACCTGGAGAGAAATACTAATAACAGATAATTTTTGCATTCACTCCGCATGGGTGTTTTACCCGTTCCTTCAGTCGTCACCATAACGTCAGCAAGTAACTCCTGAGACCCATTTCTTGCCTTAGAGCAACATATAGTCAGTCGGGCTCAAGCTGAACGCTGGAGAGCGTCTGAAAGAACGGGCCGTCACAGACCATATAAATTGACTGTCTCTATGTCTATAATGCAAGGAACCGATGTTAAGCTAGCAACTTTTTGATCACGTCTTGTATGTAGCAGATTTAATGAATGTACGGTGGGTAAAAAAATATTTGAACATGAGTTTTTTTTGTCAATAGCTTATTTATTAATGAACGGAGCTGGGCTAGCCTTTTTTAATTAGTAATTATTAATAATAATTTTAATTAATAGCATTATCATTCTCTTCTTTTCATTTTCAGCATTTTCATCAGATTAAATCATCTCCTGATGATGCTAACATGGTTAGCGAAACGTGCGCCGAGCAGTTAAAAAAAAGTAATTTGAAATTTAATGGTAAATCTCAAGATTAGTGTTTCACACCAAAGGTTCCAATAGAAGAATTGAAAGCATTTTCAGATAAATTCGCAGTGTAGCATTTTTATATATTTCAATTTCCTACGATAATTTTATTTTTTAGTAAAAAAAAATAGCCAAAATAACTATTTGAACATACGAGGTTCGTTCAATAATCCTTAGAAAGAGATAGAAAACAAATTACTTTAAGTAGATTTTTTATTTTTCAACGTGATCTGCTTTTAGCTCTATATACTTAAGCGTTTCTCCAACTTTTTTAAGCGGTCTAAAAAGGTAGATTTCGGAAGGTCCTCAAAATGAGCATCTGTTTGGCCGACGACATCCTCGTTCGATGTGAACCGTTGTCCGCTAAGCTATTATCTTAAGTTCGGAAATAAATATGTCACTGGGGGCCAAATCCCGCAAATACGATGGATGTTGTAATAATTCGAACTTTAATTCCATGATTTTGGCCATTGAAACTGCGTAGGGTGTGCTTGATGGAAGAGGATCTTTTTCCTTTTCAAATGAGGAAGATTTTTCTTGATTTCTTTGCTCATCGGTGCAATAATGACGTATAATACTATCCAGTTATTGTTTTTCTTTATTTTAAGTCATTAGTGTAGATGATTCCGCGTGCATCTCAAAAACTCTGGCCATAACCTTGCCGGCCGATTACACTGTATTTGCCTTCTTCGGAGCCCGTTCGGCTTCAAAAACTCAGTGTATTGATTATTCCCTTGTCTTTGGAGTGTAGTAGTGTATCCATGTTTTGACCACAGTTATATATCGATGTAGAAACTCATCAGGATTGCGGCGAAAGAGTGCTAAAACAGCCTCACAGTCGACCACAGGATTGCGTTTATTCTCCATTGACAGCAAACGTGGAACCCATCTTGGCGAATTTTTTTTCACACCTAATTTTTCATGCAAAATTGAAAACACTGTACCTTGCGATAAGCCTGTGGCCTTAACTATTTCGCGCACTTTGATTCATCAATCACTTAAAACCATGTCGTTGATTTTGTCAATCATTTCGGGAATAGTCACTTCCACTGGGCGTCCCGAATGATGTTTATCTTTTGTGGATGTACGGCCACGTTTAAATTCATTTACCCAATTATAAATCCATGAACTTCCATGAACTTCATCCAACTCAGCTTTGATCTCTTTCGGTGTTAACCCTTTTAAATATAAGTGTTTAATCACCACTCAAAACTCACTTTTTTCCATTTTTCTAAACAAACAAAAGTTTCTTGCTTCAATCGACAGTAAAAATGAAACCATGTTATAAATATAACTGAGATTTTGGTAGCCATCTGATGAATAATAATGCTTACTAAAAACAAAGCATTTCCGATGCTATAAGCGCTATCTCTTTGATTTTCTAAGGGCTTATTGACTCTTAACATAAATTGAAATATATTGTACAATTAGCAGCAATATAGTAAATTTACATATTTCTAATATTTGGTATGGATACCATAGGCATCTATAATTGCTTTTAGTCTCCGCAGTATAGAATAAAATCTCTTCTGACAATATTTTCTTCCATTCTTCCAAATTCTGTGTTTTTTGATCGGAGTTCAACAAATGCCACATATTATCTATAGGGTTAACGTCAGGCGACTGAGGAGTTTCAAGTCTGTTTTTAATATTATGCAACAACGATTCCTTCGTCTTCTTGGTTGTGTATGTCGTTATCCTGTTAAATGCCGTTGTCCTGGAAATAAAAACATTCTTCCAGACGAAGTTTTTTAGCACTATCAAACAAATTACTGCGCGACATATCCACATACTTTTCTGCACCCATGATCCCCTCAACGATTTTCTACCCCAGTTGTTGCCGTATATCCACAAATAATTACGCTCCTTCCACTGTGGTTTACAGTTTGGATGATACTTTTAATGTATTTGTATCACTGAAAATAATAGCTTTCTAAAGGCCCTCTGGTTTTTTTATGAAAGTTGGTGTAAATGACATACGTTTATATCCTGTCTCTTTCACGGATACATTGCTTGTTACTGATTTAACTTTCATTGAATTTTTAAAAATATTATTTTGTATAGTTTGCGTCGAGCTTCGATTCTAGATAACTGAAAGTTAAGTGACACGATCGTGTTCAATGTTGGGATGGGCCTTAATATGGGCAATTCATCCAAGAAACTTCCCGATACTTAGCGATAAAAAGGGATAGAGAAAAATCTGCTCTAGGTCTTCATGGCCTGTAGAGCAATAAAAAAATAGTTTAAACATAAACAATCTTATCTGAATTTGTTGCAAGGTCTGTAGCTAAAGATTCTACACTTGGAAACGGTGATATTTTTACTTGACTGATGATATTTCTTCGTTCCCGGTAAGTTAACTTTCTCAGGCTTTCAGAACCTCATTCATTTTTGACCGTACCCCTTTGATCTTTTCTTTTGATTACGTAGATCATCATAGAAAAATTCAACTTTAATCACAGTCATTTTCTTATAAGTTATTTACTATTTTCCCGAAGTTCACAAATTCTTTTTCACACAAATAAAGACAAATCGTTATTGCCCCACAAATTGTTTTTAGCCAGACAACGAATGCAATTTGACTTGATATAAGCCTGTAGTGCTTATATCTAGTGATTATTAAATTTATATACGTACAGAAACAAAATACATATGTGGAACGTTGCATCAGAGAGCCAAGTTTCGAGGAGATTGGAAACAAAGTGGACGGAGGAAAGAAAGAGAATCCACGGAGAAAGGATGAGAGAGGTGTGGAGGCACCTAATAATAATAATAATATGTATATATATATATATATATATATATATATATATATATATATATATATATATATATATATATATATATATATATATATATATATATATGAACCTATTTATAAGATTTGTAATTTTATAAATATTTATGTTCAAAAATAATGATGAAGTAGGCTCGTGGAGAAAGATATTAAAAACAAAAAAATACACCCGCACTCCACGTTGGTGGAGCATGCGTCTCCCAGGACCGATTTCTGGCCTTAAGCCGTCCTCAGCTGGGCTCAAGATGCACGCCTGTGGAGCGGATGAAGAGAACGACTAAAGCCATAAATATAAATAGGCCATGTCGAATGGCGGCTGCAATCACATGCAACTCAGCCATCCTGTGGTAAAAACCGCAACAGACATACTGTGCGAGATCGTTTATGGCCCGTCTAACTTCGGGTAAGTACCAGGTCTGTTCAAAAATAATGAATTATTATTGAACAGACATCATTATTTTTGAACAGACCTGGTACTTACCCGAGGTTAGACAGGCTACGAACGATCTCGCACAGTTTGTTTGTCGCGGTCGTTTATCACAGGATGGCAGAGCCCAGCTGATGACGGCTTAAGGCCAGAAACCGGTCCTGGGAGACGCTTGCTGGTGCTTTGGATGGCGGATGGGGGAACGACAGAGCACCAACGTGGAGTGCGGATGTATTTTCTTTGTTTATATATATATATATATATATATATATATATATATATATATATATATATATATATATATATATATATATATATATATATATGCCAGTAGCGTTGGTGCGGATGGTAAGAACCGTGGTGCCGAAACCGCACTGGAGCGGAAGTTGTTTCGTTTCATGATCTCGGATGGTTGTTTTTCTTTCTTTCTTCTGTCTGTTTACTTCCTAAATGTTTGTGATTGTTTCTAGGCAAGAGTGTAAAATCCAACTACGAATTACTCCTCAGTCACACCAGTTGAAGGCTGGGTAAGGGCGGATGCCTTCTGAGAAGTGTTCTACGTTGGTCACTCGCCTCTACGTCGGTAGGTTTCCTGATAGACTTATGGGTAGGCACATAACCAAGGGTTTATAGCCCGAGCGGGGTGCTGGCCTGAGTTTGTCGGAAGCTGATGACCGTGGTTCGGAACCCACATTAAGCTGTAGGTCCAGTCACTAAATAGCCTAGTTGCTGATGCGCCTCTAACCCTAACACTTATGTGGCATGAAAGGATCTAAAACCGTTATTTTGCTTATTATAACGTAATACCACACCGCATTTTTCACAAATGGTTTGTGATACTCCTTGCAACGTGATTTGATCTTGCCGTACTGCAATTGCAATAATTTCATAAAGTCTCCCCTACCTTAAGTTGAAAATCTGATGAAGACATTTGTTTTTGTTTTAGTTTTTGCTTTTTGGACTCTTCGGTATAGAAGCCAAGAATTATCCATCGTGACGTCTAATAAATGATAGAACATCCGAACTTCTTAAAAGCTTTAAAATTAAAATTCGCACGACTACAAACTGACAGAAGCTGATCAGTTGCGCCATCTATAATTTGTTGTACATACTAATTTGTTCAATAGTATGTTACAGTAATGTTACATCGATTTGAATGAACTAACTATACTCAGTACGTAGTCTGGAGGGATTTTCGAGATTTATTACAGAATTGTCACATGATGCTATAAAGGGTTAATCAAAAAGGTTAATCTATTTCCGTAAAATACTTTTTTTGCCCACTGTATGTATAACCATACTTCAAAAACCAATCAGCAAAATTCTCAAAATATTTTAAATTTATTAGTGTACTGTAGTACAGTAGATATCTTTGATACATTATTCATAATATTCTCCGAGAAGAGTGTATTATTAAATGTAATGTTAGTTGTTTTAGAAATAATTTACTATCACGTGCTCGATTCTTTAAAAATATAAACAAGAGAATATATAACATTCGCCAATTTGATTCGTTTGCTTTCCAATTAAAATCAAAACCACATCTGTGATCCCACTTGTATATATAATAGTTACGTATATATTTGTATATTTATATTTAGCGATTTTTATACCATGACTAGTCTTATGTAAAGCTATCACGTATTATTCCGTTTTTTTTATCGAAATTTATATTTTGTTGTGATATTAATTGAAAAATGTTTATTTTTAAATCGAAATACACGGAATGTATGGATAGCCTAAAAAAATGTTCGTTTATGGTTTCCGTTTTGTGATCTATTTCTTTGTGTATTTAGAAATTATTAAATTTTGTAGTTAAACATTAATTAAATGTTAAATGTAGCATGTATAATATAAGGTGCAATGTGAACATATATAACTTTATTAAATAATTTGCTCAAAGTGTGTAGATTATATTATAAATAGAATATTTATGTACATAAATCATATATTGTAAGCTCAATAGCAGCACTGTAAAGATTACATTTCTTGTTGAATTTGTAAATAAAAATCACGTTAATCATTATATCTTGTTTGATTTAATTCTAATTGTTATCAGTATAAAGTAAGATGACAAAATATTTGTTTAGTAATCCCCTCTCACAGCAATACACTTTTGGAAATAGTTTTTTACTCAACTCTGCGCCCATCGAACCCTCTTGCAACTTTTGAACGGCACCCACAAAATGGTTTCTTCATTTTGCAACAAATAATAGTTAAAAAAACGAAACTTTGAATAAAACATATATACAGTCTGTGTCATAAGACAGTGTGCACGATTTTTTTAAATACAAAATATATTTATTTCCATTTTTTTACAAGAAAGTACGTGACAATTGACATGGCGCAATCCTTTAAGGTAGTTCAGATGTTGCCCATGTTTTTTTCACAGATTAAGAATAAGGTTTACTAATAAATCATGAAGTTTAAGATTTATTGACCGTTTTGAACGCGAGATATTTATTAATTTGCAATTTTCAGAGTCACTCTCAATTTAAAGCATGTTGAACTTCCTTCGAACCCAATTATTTTATGTTGTATTCAGAAAAATCTCTCGACAAGATTAAAAAAACTGGAGAGTAAAGAGAAGTGTTTTTAAAATAAATTAAAAAAATGTAGCACTGTGCCGTTTTGTTTATGACATATAAGAATTTGAAAAATTAGTATTTTTACAATTTCAACGCGTTATTTTTATGATTAACAGTGATCTGACAACGCTGTGCGGACAGCTGTCTCGGGTAGTGTAGAGTAAAGAGAGATTTAGTTAATTAAGAAATTAGAGTAAAAAGAGATATTTACAAACTTACCGAGAACAGCTTTAGAATTTAAATCAGAAAGCTGTGATTTTTGTATCTCCTTCATGTATTTTACCTATAAATTGAGTAACACACGAACAATTTTTACATCTAATCCACAGTTTGAAATTGAGGCCCAAAATGTTTTCTTTTTTTAAATTTTCTAAGCATAATATATATATATATATATATATATATATATATATATATATATATATATATATATATATATATATATATATATATATATATATATATTATATATGCTCAGAGCAACGTTGCCAGATCATCATAACCAAAAGAATTTCTTAGTATGCGCGAATATCTGGTTGCCGAAGCTTCGCTTTTCTGACAATAGTAAATGCTCTGATTATGCTATACCACGCTGGAACTACCTTAATAAGCCGTGTAATCACCATAATTCTCGACTGTGATCTCACACCTGGGCATATTATCGACCAGTTTTTCCGACATATAACAATTTATGGATGGATGAAACGTGTATCACTGGGTGGACTAAGCACGGTTTAGGGGAACCCACGACATAAAATTCCCTTTATCAGAAAAAATAACGTTGCCAGATCATCATAACCAAAAATATTTCTTAGTATGCGCGAATATCTGGTTGCCGAAGCTTCGCATTTCTGACAATAGTAAATGCTCTGATTATACTATACCACGCTGGAACTACCTTAATAAGCCGTGTAATCACCATAATTCTCGACTATGATCTCACACCTGGGCATATTATCCACCAGTTTTTCCGCGTAGTCGACGGACAGAGAGCGCCTGATTTTCCAAATATTGACTGCCTCAACTAACTGCCTCAAATCGTATCTCATCTGCAGATTGTGAAGACCAGTTTGTTCGCGAGATATTTTTCCATTTTCAAGATTTGCAAGGCGATTTTGATAGTTGGGATCATTATCTTGTTGAACTCGCGGCGGAAGAACGCGACCCACCTTCCACTCGAGGTTATTTTCTAAAAAAACCCCGAAGATCAGATAGAGATGGGACAATGGTCTCCCGTAATACTCGGCCATTGTGACACCATTGTCTTCTCTTCCTTGGTGTTTCTGCAGTTCGATCCATGCAATGGACCTGCTTCACACCACTCTCCTCTGCAGGACAAGTAAATAGAGGAGGATGAATCTAAAGATATTATTTTATGTATGTTATTTGTCGAACTCACTTAAGGTGGTTCAGCTGTATATTATTTTAATTACGTACATTCACCGTATTTTGTTACTGATCCTGTTCCTGAAAGAAAAAAATCACTTCACTTTGCTGCTATTTCTTTATTTCTTGTAAGCACAGGACACGGTGGTCCTATGTGGTGTATCCCACATGGAAGAAATTACGAAATAATCCATCGTTTCACGCAGTCAGCTACTTAGTCTCCGAACAAATGTAGTTCAGTCTTCTACGCCTTCATTATACTACCTCGTTCTGCAATTTCCTCTAGACTATAGTCCGTCAGTTGTCAGTTCTTGATTGAAGTGAACAGCAATCTTCACGAAAGCCCTTTCGGTTCTCTCTCGGATAAATTTTGACCATTTTCTTGGCGTACAAATTATCGGTGAAAAGCTCTAAAAAGCTTAAACTACGCTGAGAGACACACGCCCAAAAACATTGGGGGTCTTCACCAGGTGTTTGACGGTACTCTGGATGAAACGTGTATCACTGGTGGACCGATACTGGTATAAACTTTAGTAATTCCTGGAAACTTTTTTCTTTTCGTCGGAGATAGTCTCATATTTCATTCGAACTCCTTCAGTTTCAATATTGTCAGGTGCTGATGTTCTATTCTTATTTTGAAGGATATTAACCTTTCTAAATGGAACTGTTTCATCACATGATCTCACTGGTTCATTAAGTTCATCCTTTTTTCTATTAATCTGGCGAAGTTTTTGTGGTGGATCACTGATCTTTCTAAAATGTTGAGTCATATCAATAATCTGATTTTTTCGGTTAGCCTTTGAAATTATTTCTCGGTACTTATCTAGTATATGTACAGTATCGTGTTTTCGTATACCTTTTTTATTCTGCCAAAATCTCTATCGGAATCCAAGTAGGTGTGGTTAACTTCTGGAAATTTGTGATCAATACAACGAAAGTATCGTTTCATAATGTGACATTGGCAAATCATGTGGAAATTCGTATTTTGACCAGCACATGAGTCCGACCAGATGATCAAGTGGTTTTTTACCACGGTACTTTCGCCTACTTCAATATATCTCACTAGAGAACCACATATTTCCACACTTTCTGTGTATGCCATATCTTCAGTCCAAGTACAAAAAGAGGCTTTTTCTGGGTTTTTTGCAACAATATGTATCCCAAAATGGTAAAACTACTATTGACAAAGATAAAATGCCTGAGAAGTCGTTAGTTTGGGAAATGGCATGTTTGCTGCATGCCTTGTAAACTGGGTTTATAACTTTTGCTTTTTTTGTCCGCTCTGAGTGCTTTATTTCCTGATGTGTAATTTTCTGTACTCTTCGTTTGCTTCACCTACATCCCAAGTAGTAGATGTATCACTTTCTGGATTTCCAAATAATAAATTAAACTCTGTCACAAAAATTTTGGAATAGAAACGTTTCTTAATTTTAAACGCCACGGAAAGTTTTTGTTGATTACATTCCTCTAAATTATTCTCTAAAATCATTTTACTTAGATTAAGAAGAAAAGACAGATATTTTTTATGTGGGTTTTTATTTCTAGAGTATGAAACTCATCTCTTTATTTGTGTCATAACAGAGTCCTTAACTTCTTGGCCTAGTTTGTTTGACTTGTTAAAATGTCAGCCTCTACTATTCAGAGAGGAGGCTTGACAATCCATTTTTCAATCGACTTTGTATAATATCGATTTTTTTTCTGCCTATTTGAGATAAAGCCCAACGAGCTTCTTTACATACTCCTTCATTACTTCTCTTTTTTTTGTGACGTTGTATTTACAAGACGCTGCTTTATGTTTTACGGCATCCTTTATTTCCCTCAATACTGGTTTTTTATCTATGATTAAAAAAACTCACATTAATGTCAAGTTTATAAAATTCCTTAAAAAGTACATGTTTATCTTAAGTCTTAGCGAGTGCTAAATGAAAGCGTATTTTTGTAAGATATATATTCCTCCCGCGAGCTCTATCTAATGCTGCCTTATGTTTTTTCCACGTACTTGGATCTCGTTTTGGTTTTTTGGAAATTTTTCGCTATTTTTTAACTTAAACTCTCGCGTTGGTTTCGCTATTTTATTAACTACTTTTGTATCATAAATTTCTATACCCTCTGTATCACTAATATCTGAAGAATTTCTTGGTTGTTGGGAACGTATTCAGTCTCTCCAACGCTGTCTGAGAAGTCAGAATCGACTTCTTTAGATTCTGAAAAAAAATCCACATTATAAACCCCATATTCTAAGTTGTAACTTTCAGAAATACTATAATAAATTGTTTAAATTACAACACTAGTCGGTATGTAGCATGCTCCTTCTTCCGTTCTTTTATTGGGAAATAATGTAACATTCCCCGTTTATTAATTGTTAAATCAGCACTGTTGTTTTAATTCTCGGTGATTTAATGGTGCTAAGTGAAAACTGGGTATATAACACCTTAATCCAAGGAAAAAATATATTACAAAAAATTTACATTCTAAATGAAAATCATTTAATCATTTTGGCCAGTCGATTTAATTCCACTAAGCTGAAATATATAAAATTATATAATTACGACGTTATTCTTTTTGAAAGAAAGTGGATTCCTCTTTTTTTCTGTCTTAAAGCATTCCACTTCGGCGTTAGTAATTGAAATTTAATTACACAAAAGTTCGAGAGATTAATTTTGAATTGTACTTTGTAATAAATTTTATTGCTTGACGTTGATAGATAGTCGGTTTTTCCTAATTCTTATTCCATTCTTATTAAAGAAGCAGAGCACTTCACTTGGGTTATTAAACTGAATTATTAGTGATATGGTTAAATTAGGATATATCGTGATAAAGAATTGTCATTATTAGTAATTATTATTATTATTTTCAGCTTTTTGCCAACGTAGTCGAAGGTCTGTAATACCTTTTTATCAAAAATTAATAAGTGTTTTGAAAATAATGTCGATTTTTTCACAAAATATTAGCATTTATTTAAAGTAAAGTTTTGGGGTTAGAGGCGCATCAGCAACTGAGAAGGTTATTTAGCGACTGGACTTACGCTTAACGTGGGTTCCGAACCACGGTCATCAGCTATCAAGCTATCAACCCTTGGTTTTGTGCTTAACCGAAAGTATCTCGAGAAGCCTACCGACTAGCGAGTGATCAATGTAGAAAACCTCTCAGAAGGCATCCGGCCTTACCCAGCCACGAACTGGCGTGACTGAGGGGTGATTCCTTGTCAGATTTTACACTCTTACCTAGAAACATTCACAAGAATTTTAGAAAAACTTTTTTGCCTAGTACGGGATTCGAACCCGCTCCACATTAACTGTCGTAACGTAAGGCTGACGCCTTAGACACCACAGCTAATGTGGCTCCTTAGCATTTATTTCCATAATAAAATAAACTACGTTAATATACAAAGTATTGGCTATCGTTAGCTATTACTTATTTCCATTTTTCTGTCAAAGAATGGGTTCCGCGCCGAAAGAACTTTTGTTTTTTTGAGTTTTTCTGATGTTGCTGATGCATCTTGCAATGTGTGAATATAATCAGATATACAACAGTCACAATTATGTGAATAAATAAAATATTACATCAGATATCATACAGCGACAAAAACTTTCACTCTTTCCTCTTGTGTTCTGTAACATCATTTCTTCTTAAAAACCAATAGTAGTCGCCCAGCATAGATCGGTTCCAGCGTCCCTGGTGAAACCTATTTTCTTGTTTGTCGGTT
Organism: Cosmopolites sordidus; assembly: GCA_031761425.1. Classification (NCBI taxonomy): domain Eukaryota; kingdom Metazoa; phylum Arthropoda; class Insecta; order Coleoptera; family Curculionidae; genus Cosmopolites; species Cosmopolites sordidus. The sequence goes on along the minus strand of JARFXV010000104.1, from coordinate 94,141 downwards.
ATTGGAACCAAATTTTCCGGAATAAATCCAAATGGGAGTGTAAAAATATTAAAAAAGCAATAGAACTAACTTGTTTACAAATTCAATATCCATTTCATTCCACTCTATTCTAAATTAAACACTTATGTATTGCTTAATTTAAATCACCATGTGACATAAAACCTATTTTTAATTAATCACAAAATAGAATGTGCGATAGAATATGAGTAAAGGCTACAAATAAACTGATAATTTTTTACTTATAATTTAATAAGAACAAAAGAAATAACACGTTTGATACGAAATAATATGTGATGTACACCTAACAGGAAGGAAAAACACTTCCGGAAATGTAATCAACGATTTTTCTTATCATTTTAATGAAAAAAGCCCCTTACAACAAGGGTAAAATAGTTCTTTATAAAGCCTAAGGTTTTCCCAGAAAAAAAATTGCAGATTTATAATAGAGCTATGATTAGAATTAACATTTTTGGCAAATATGCGAAAAATCACAGGTAAATATTTATTGGTTATAGAGGTCAACAAATTTAAACTTTTTGAGGTAACATTGATAAAAATAGGTGTATATGTAGTATTTCATAGTCCTAAATCCAAAAATGATACGCTAATTATTGTGACACATTTTTTTTTGTTACAGGAGGTCGAATAGGTGGATTCTAATGTTCCTGGTATCTTGCTTCCATCCTTCTGATCTCCTTGTGAAACCTCTCTCCTGGTTCGTCGCTTACTGCGTCCAAATATGCCTTCTTTTAGTTTTGCATAACTTAATTGAGGAAATAATTCTTTTAGGTACTTGAAACCATTACCTTCTTTGTTCATTGCTTTGATAAATTTTTTCATTAATCCAAGCTTAATATAGAGAGGTGGAAGAAGTACCTATTTTGGTTAAGATGTTTGAAGTACCAGGATGAAAAGAAGTTCTATGAGATCAGTCTTTCTTACTGTAATGTTCTTTTGTTGCCCTACTGTCCCATAGACATAAAAAAGTAGCACTAACAATATACCTCTCAATTTTAAATCCCCACAAATATCTCACTGACACTCTTCATATTTGATGATATATAGGAGAAGCAGGTACTTGAAAATAGGACGTGCTAAGCCATTTCTGTGAAAATGTCTTTTAATAACTACCTAACTGAAACGCAAAAAGAACATTCTCATCAAGGTTACAAAAGTTATGCCGACCTGTGTTATTAATTGTCAACGAATGCACTACAAATAAACTAATTCACATTGCAAAAACATTTATTTTACATTAAGAATCATGTCCTACAGCAGCCGTGAAGGATGTAGCAATGTCGCCACGACCACATTATTTTGGAATAGCGACAAAAAATATTTCGGTGTATGTGAATGAGTGCATTTAAGTCCGATCTAAAACCAAAAATATTTTCTGTGTTCAAATATCATGATATGCTTCTTATTTACGTAGAATCTCTTCTGAAGGAGCTAAACGAATCTACGGATAACGATACACTTAAAAGTCGTTTCCGTTCGGCAAACACTTGGCTAAGTTTCTCAAAGACTTTTGGATAACGGTAGTGTGGTTCTAGAATTTCAAGAATGTGGGTGCCAGCGAGAAATCGGTTTTAAAGTTGAAGAACAAACTTTACATCTTGTTAATGAATATTCTACCAGAAGTATTCGAAGTGTACTAGTAAGTGAGTGTCATCATTGGGAGAATAAAGCAATTGAAATAGAAATGGACAGGCCATGTAGCGAGGCGATGGGACGAAAGTTGGACCAAGGCGGCCCTGGACTGGATACCGCTTGATCGCAAACGTCCCAGGAGATGACCGAAAACACGATGGATTGATGACATTATTAAGTATATTGGACCCGAATGGCAGAGGAGAGCTCAGGACTGCGAGAGTTGGAAGCATTCTGAAGAGGCCTTCATCCTGCAGTGGATTGATACGGGTTGATGAAGATATATCATCATGATATAATAATAGATGTATATATATATATATATATATATATATATATATATATATATATATATATATATATATATATATATATATATATATATATATATATATAGTTTCTCTTTCTCTCCTCCGTCCACTTTGTTCCCGATCTCCTCAATACTTCGCTCTCTGATACAACGTTCCACATATGTATTTTGTTTCTGTACGTTCTTCTATCCTCAATCTCTGTCGGACCCATTTGTGCCTTTTCCAGATCAGCTCTGACTTGTGTGATCCATGGTACTGTTGACTTGACTCCTTGTAAGTATGTAAGAATTCTGTTAGTGAGTCTTGTCGGTGGGAGTCTACTGATATGTCCATAAAATTTCAACCTTCTTTTTCTTATGTCCGCCGCTACGTTGGACATTCTCTCTGTGGTCTTTCGAGAATATAGTCTGTATCCTTCCTCTGTCAGTTTTAGGCCGAGAATTTTCATTATAATTTTGCGTTCTTCTTTTAGTAGGTTTTCTATGCCACTTTTTGTACGAAGTGTAAGTGCCTCGCTTGTGTATAGTACCTCTGGTTTGATTACTGTGTTGTAGTGTCTTATTTTTGCGTGTGTGGATAGGCATTTCTTATTGTATATATTGTGTGTCTTGCCGTATACCCTCTTCATCTTCTGTAATCGAGTCTTCTGTGCTACCTTCTCTCCTCCTGTGAGTTCTCGCCCAGGTATTTGAAGGGAGTGACCCTATTTATTTTGCCGTATTTGGTGTTCGAATTTTGGACATCTAATTTGAGTAGAAGAATTCGGTTTTTTGAAAGGAGATTTGTAGGCCGATTTTCTCTGCACATTCCTTGAGGACTTCGATCTGTTTGGCTGCTCTTTTTTCATTGTCTGCGAGTATGGCTAGGTCGTCTGCGAAGGCCAGGCGTGATATTTCTATGTTGTTTTTGGATCGTCCGAATCGTATTGGTTTCCAGTGTCCTTGATTTTTCAGTTCTTTTTCCTATTCCCTTATGACTTTGTCCATGACCAGGTTGAAGAGGAGTGAGGATAACCCATCTCATTGGCATACTCCAGTTTTAATCAGGAAGGGTTCGGAAATTTCTCCCATAAATTTCAATTTAGAGGTTGTGTCAATAAGTGTCTGCTTGATCAATCGTAGTGTTTTGGGTCGAGTCATTGTTCTTCTAGGATGTTGAACAGAGATTTTCGGTCGATGCAGTCGTATGCTTTCTTGAAGTCCACGAACGTGCAGATGATTGGGACGTTCCTGATAGCTTTGTATTTCAGTATTGTTTTTAAGTTAAAGATTTGTTCAGTGCATGTGCGACCAGGGCAAAAACCTGCCTGATACCCGCCAATTGTGTGTTTTAGTTGTTCCTGTGTTCTCTGGAGAAGGCATGCTGGGATGATTTTGTAAGTGAGTTGTAGTAAGGAGATTCCTCTGTAGTTATTCTCATCTGTTCTGTCTCCCTTCTTGTGTAGCGGGTGGATAAGAGCACATTTACATTCATCTGGTAATTTTTCTGTTTGCCAAATGTTTGTGATAATTTGCGTAAGTTCCTGCAGTGAATTTGGTCCGAGATTTTTCCTTAGTTCCGCGGTGATACCATCTTCACCGGATGACCTGTTATTCTTTAGTTTGCGTATGTGCCTGTGGATTTCTTCCTGTGTTGGTGGTGGTGATTCTGAGTGGGTATGGACACAATTTTCCTTGGGGAATGTTGTGTCGCGTTCGGAGCAATTGAGGAGATCAAAGAAACAGTGTGCCAGCTCCTGACAATTCTCCTGATTGGTTAGCGCTAATCTCCCGTTTCGCTTTCTGAAGCAAAGATTTTGTGGTGTGTATCCACGGATTTTTCTTGCCAAAGTTGCGAAAATTGCGGAAATTCTCCTCTATAGAGTCTAGTTTTTCCTTCATGTACTTTCTCTTAGTTTGCCTGATAACCTTTGCGGTCTCTTTTCTAGTCACGTCAAAAAGCTGTTGACTTTCTGCGGATTTTTTAGTGTTGTACTCCTGAAATGCTCGTTTGCGTCGCTGTAATGCACTTTCGCATTCCGAGTCTCACCAAGGGTGTTTTGTGTTCTTTTTCAATGGGATCAGTTTCTGTGCTTTTTGTGGAACTTTTTCCATTTATCTGCCTGTTTCTTTTCCCATTCCTCTGTTATGTTGAATTCCTTGATATTTTTATGTCGAATTTCTGTAGATGTGCTTTCTTGTGATGAATTCTCCTTGGGGTAAACTTGACTTTGATTCGTGTTGGGTAGTGGTCTGAGTTAATGTTCGCGCCCCTGCGGACTTGGACATCTTGTCTTCAATCTGTTGCATAGGCGATTTCCATGTCTTCTGTTTTCATGGAAATTTTCTTAGGGATGTTGACATGATCTTAAGGTTATTCTGTTGGCATAGTTCGATGAGTCTTGTGCCGTTCTTATTGGTAAATTTATAACCGGGGATTTTGCCTACTGTTTTCTGATGGATTTTTTCTCTACCAATTTGTGCGTTAAAGTTGCCCAGTAAAATTTTGACCTCATCTTTTGGAATCTTTGCCATTACCTTCTCTAGTGTTGCCCAGCATTTCTCTATAGACTTGGGGTTTTTCTTGTTGTCTCCGTTTGTGGGAGCATGTACCTTGATCATGGTGTATTTTTTATCGGTGCACTGTATGCGCATTGTCATTAGTCTATTATTTATAGGCGTGATTTCCTTAATAGAGTTAACTATCCCTTTGTGTACCACAAGGGCCATGGCCAGAAGCGGAGCGCCCCTGGTGACTCGTTTGTCTGTCCTGCTTTTGAATATGCGATAGTTCCCATAGTCTACCGTGTCCTCATCCGTGATACGTGTTTCTTGTAGGGCAAGCATAAGTATATTTTTCCTGTCAAGTTCTGAAGTTAGGTTGTGAAGTTTTGCTGGTTGGATCAGCGTGTTAATGTTGAAGGTGCCAATATATGTAGGTGTTTTATGTGGAAATTTGCCAGACAGCTCCTGGTTGCCGTCTGTCGACGGGTGGATTGGTTACCACCTGGGGTATTATTGTTAGTACTTGCGCGGATCATGGTTGCTTATAAGCTTAGAGGTCCAGTGTTTCCACCGGGAATTTAGCACCAGGGATCTTGACACCAGGGATTTTTTAGCACCACCCTTTTAGCCACCTGTTCCTGAAATAAACGTTCGGGTTGTACAAAAGGTACAACTCGCCGATCTTTCTTTCACACGGCAAAAAATTATGTGAATGGTTTATTGGCCAAAACCAAAGGAAACCAAATTTTATGTTCAATCTTTTTAAAAACCAACGCAGCTTCTTGCACCAGGAATGGAATGGCGGACATGAACAGTTAATTTAATAAAAGATAATCGTTTAAAACATGTCATGACGAGGAAAAATAGTGATGATAAATTCAACTGAGACGTTAAACGACAACAATGCGCAAGTTTTTCTTTTTTTGTAACAAAAACAAACCAAATTTATGCTGAACCATATGGAAGAAGTGGTTATAAAATATGTTTTATTTTCAAATAATACCTTAAGGAGCCAATGCAATAAAAAACGGAATTTCAATAGATCGAAATAAACAAGACGATGGGACGTGTCCAATTATTAAGAAAATAAAATTAAAGTTTTGACCAGTTTTCTGTTGAAATGGTTGTATTTTGGATGTATTTTTGGAGGATTTTTTTTTTTAAACAGTCGGTTAAATTTTCGTAAATACTTTCCCTTACATCCCGTATAGTAGTCTGATACTTTGAAACTTAAACTGAACTTAATAAATGTCTGGCAACTAATGAATCCTCAAAATAGACTTCAATCTATCCAGGAAAAAACTAATAGTTTTCCATTTAAAAGTTTTACACAGCGAGGCACGTGACAAAAAAACTTCATCGTCCCGTAATTGACGTCTGAGTTGTGCGACATCTCTCTCTACCCAGTTGATTTCCCAGATGGAAAACTTCGGACTGGCGCCGGATATACCCCGCAGTGCCATCCGTGTTTTCCCATGTGGAAAACCAACGTCTCACTCGCACCTGATCCGATTGCGAACGAGACAACTTTGCGGAATCATATAGAATAAGATGTAGACTTTCCTGAATATTTAAAAGGAATTGAACTGAATGTTACTTTAATTAACCCACAAAATAAAAGAAAATATCAGTTCAAACATGATGAAATTTATAGAGTATTAAATTTCTATTAATGCGGTAACTGAGAAATGTTTGCATTTGCAAATTCTTGATCTTTTTACACACTCACACACTGCTACATAGAGCCTGGAGAGCCTGTATAGCTCATTCGAAGAAACAATAGTTGCACGTCATCACTCTAGACAAATCTATTGCCAATTTAAATCCTTAAGAAAGAAAAAATCATTTAAAGTTCAAAGCACCCTGTTTCCTTCTTCCTCTAATCCTATTAGAATAGGATAAAATTCTTACTTCTGTGATTACATTCTGTGAATTCGCTGTCAAGATAACATTTAGGTTTGTGGTTCTGGATAGTGTTGGCGAACTTACACAAATTTTTCGTAGAATCTGTCATTTTCATGTTTTGATCGTTCTTGAGTTGTGGCTTCAAACGTTTCTGAATTATTTTTACTATGTTCGTTGTTGTTTTAACTATTTTCTGGTTTAGTTTCTATTTTTGTGAGGTCTGTACAAAAAAAATCTGCGATTATAATTGCAAAAAAATGCCAAAACCGTTAAGCGATCAGTGTAAGCAGCGTGTCTCGTCACTTATCAGTTATTTTGAACAGGAACGAGATAATGGGGCTCCTCTTTTGCCATTAAACGCTGTGATAGAGGTATGTATTAATAACTTAGTAGGTCTCACTAAATTTTAGTATTGGTACAGTTATTGCAATTTCGAAAAAGTTGAAGAATAACGAAATGTTAAAATCACCGAAGAAAAAGCGTCAACATCCAAAACGAGTAACTAATCTAGATCATCTTGATGTGGGCTCAATTCGCAATCAAATCTATGAAATTTATGAAAAAACTGAGTAGATTTACATGGTAATATTGTATTTTTATCAAATTTTATTGAACTATTTCAGAACAAACGGTTAATCTTGAAAGTATTGATGAAAAACTAAAGAACACGCAGCTCTTTGATGGTTGTAAAACTTCGCTTCATGCACTTCTAAAAGAAATTGGTTTCAAATGGAGGAAAGATAATCCTTCTAGGGCCCTGATGGAACTTCCAGATATTGCCTTTAAACGAATTCAATTTTTGAAGATGTATCAAAATATCAAAGACGAATCTCTGATTGATTTTGTTTATTTGGATGAAACATGGATATTTCAAAATGGTGCCTTGAGTCACTCATGGCAAGATGACAACAAGAGGAGTGTAAAGACTACAAAAGTTGATGGAAAAAGGTGAGTGGTATACGTAATACTTAGGAGCCATTAAAGTCATGTCATAAATAATTGTTTTAAGACGTGTCAATAATAACATGTTATTGCAGATATATTGTTCTTTATGGTCGGAACAAGAATGGTTTTATTCCAGAAGCCGAATTAGTCTTCTCTTCTAAAACTAAAGGCGATTATCACGGAGAAATGAATAAAGGTAACTTTCTGTTTTGGTTTGAAAACCAGCTGTTGAAAATCTTGAAGAAGCCGTCAGTTATTGTCATGGATAATGCACCATATCACAGTACACTGATGGATAAACCTCGAACTAGTGCATGGACAAAACCAAAAATTGCAGAATAGCTGAGGGAACATAATCTTCTTTTTGAAAACACTATGTTAAGAAGTGAACTGCTGCAAATCGATATTCGGTAAGCAGTAATTAAAGGGGCAGGTTTGTGTTTCATAATGTTCTATTCAGGAACAAGCCTAAAAAAGAATATGCGGCAGATCATATGGCTGAAGAGCATGGGCACAAAGTATTACGTCTTCCCCCTTATCATTGTATATTCAATTCTATAGAATTGATATGGGGGGGGGGTTAACCAAAAATTATTACGATCGCTATATAGATCGAGAAGGAAGAACGATTGATAACTGTTTGGATATGTGGAAAGAAGCTTTGTCAACAGTTACACCTCAGATCTGGATGAACAGCATCAGACATACAGAAGAAGAGATTCAAAGATGGTGGAATCGCGATAGAGTATTTGATAGACTAGAAGTTAATCCTTTAATAATTTAATTAAACAGCGATTCAGATGCTGAAAGTTGTTTTAGTGACACAGAACAATTAAACTTTGTGTGGACTAAATGAAAAGCCCCTATGTTGACAAACAGAAGTTTTGAAATAGATTTTTGATTAAAACTTTTAAACAAAAAACAGTTTTATTAATCATACAAATGTCAAAGTCTGGGTATTTTGGTGTTGATGTGGCAACATTGTAACATGAGTGCGTCAACGATTGATAACTGTTTGGATATGTGGAAAGAAGCTTTGTCAACAGTTACACCACAGATCTGGATGAACAGCATCAGACATACAGAAGAAGAGATTCAAAGATGGTGGAATCGCGAAAGAGTATTTGATAGACTAGAAGTTAATCCTTTAATAATTTAATTGAACAGCGATTCAGATGCTGAAAGTTGTTTTAGTGACACAGAACAATTAAACTTTGTGTGGACTAAATGAAAAGCCCCTATGTTGACAAACAGAAGTTTTGAAATAGATTTTTGATTAAAACTTTTAAACAAAAAACTTTTCGTGTTACTTTTTCATTTACAGTTTTATTAATCATACAAATGTCAAAGTCTGGGTATTTTGGTGTTGATGTGGCAACATTGTAACATGAGTGCGTCAACGATTGATAACTGTTTGGATATGTGGAAAGAAGCTTTGTCAACAGTTACACCACAGATCTGGATGAACAGCATCAGACATACAGAAGAAGAGATACAAAGATGGTGGAATCACGAAAGAGTATTTGATAGACTAGAAGTTAATCCTTTAATAATTTAATTGAACAGCGATTCAGATGCTGAAAGTTGTTTTAGTGAGACAGAACAATTAAACTTTGTGTGGACTAAATGAAAAGCCCCTATGTTGACAAACAGAAGTTTTGAAATGGATTTTTGATTAAAACTTTTAAACAAAAAACTTTTCGTGTTACTTTTTCATTTACAGTTTTATTAATCATACAAATGTCAAAGTCTGGGTATTTTGGTGTTGATGTGGCAATATTGTAACATGAGTGCGTCAACGATTGATAAGTGTTTGGATATGTGGAAAGAAGCTTTGTCAACAGTTACACCACAGATCTGGATGAACAGCATCAGACATACAGAAGAAGAGATTCAAAGATGGTGGAATCGCGAAAGAGTATTTGATAGACTAGAAGTTAATCCTTTAATAATTTAATTGAACAGCGATTCAGATGCTGAAAGTTGTTTTAGTGACACAGAACAATTAAACTTTGTGTGGACTAAATGAAAAGCCCCTATGTTGACAAACAGAAGTTTTGAAATAGATTTTTGATTAAAACTTTTAAACAAAAAACTTTTCGTGTTACTTTTTCATTTACAGTTTTATTAATCATACAGATGTCAAAGTCTGGGTATTTTGGTGTTGATGTGGCAACATTGTAACATGAGTGCGTCAACGATTGATAACTGTTTGGATATGTGGAAAGAAGCTTTGTCAACAGTTACACCACAGATCTGGATGAACAGCATCAGACATACAGAAGAAGAGATTCAAAGATGGTGGAATCGCGAAAGAGTATTTGATAGACTAGAAGTTAATCCTTTAATAATTTAACTGAACAGCGATTCAGATGCTGAAAGTTGTTTTAGTGACACAGAACAATTAAACTTTGTGTGGACTAAATGAAAAGCCCCTATGTTGACAAACAGAAGTTTTGAAATAGATTTTTGATTAAAACTTTTAAACAAAAAACTTTTCGTGTTACTTTTTCATTTACAGTTTTATTAATCATTCAAATGGCAAAGTCTGGGTATTTTGGTGTTGATGTGGCAACATTGTAACATGAGTGCGTCATAGATTTTGATGACGTGCAATCATTGTTTCTCTGAATGAGCTTTATATATGTGTTCTATATCAGACATTTATTGTTTTGTGACTTTCGAAAGCGTAACAATGCCGCTAATGTCACAAATACTATTGCTTTTTTTGTTATTTTATTATTTAGTAAGTCTCAGGTGGCCTATGTGAACTCAATAATGCCACGACGACTGCACTGAAATCGCTAGATGATCTCGAAGTGGATGTATAATCGTCTAGGTACATCACACATGTTTTTTTTAATGATATTTTGACCTTATGTGTACTTTGTAATATATATTTATATTTATACTTATTTTTACTAATACTTGGTTTATGTTTGTTTTATCTGCTTTTATTCTTTTTTTTTTTACTTATATTGAAGTGTCCAAAATTTAATGTATTGCTAGTTTTCCTTTTATTATATCAAATGTCATAAAGTAGTGTCTCATACATATATATATATATATATATATATATATATATATATATATATATATATATATATATATATATATATATATATATATCAAATATATATCAAATGTCATAAAGTAGTGTCTCATACATATATATATATATATATATATATATATATATATATATATATATATATATATATATATATATATATATATATATATATATATATATATATATATATATATATATATATATATATATATATATATATATATATATATATATATATATATATATATATATATATATCCCAAACAAACTATCACAAAACTTAAATTTCATGGTTCACTGTACAATGGTGTTTAAAACAACTGAACAAAGTAAAAGAGAAGGAAGGCGGATGCCTTATCAACTCTCACTTGAAAACAAAATTCCATATATTACCTTAACGTTACCCAACTTAATCAACGTTATTTTTTGATAGCATAAACATGGTTTTAATTCAAAAACGCCTCAGCTTGATTAATCGAAAGAGTATGCCAGAATCACCTAAAAAATTAAAGATTTAGGTTGGAAAATAGTTCCTCACCCACCGTATTCTAATGCTGCATCGTTAGATTACTATCTTTTCATATCTGTGAAACATTTTCCTCGTAGAAAAAACTTTTTACTGCGACATGTATCAAAACTGCACTAGAAGAATATTTTATTTTAAAATCATAAACATTTTATATAATGCGTAAGAAAGTTTGACAGTGAAATAGACGAGAATTGTCGATAATGATGGAGATTATATTGTAAATTAACACTGACATTACACCTAACGGTATAGGGGTTTCAGTTTATATAAACAAATATAACGATTTTTCTTTTAAATTTAACTCACTTCAACAATCTACCATTATTTAGTAACTTATCTAATCCATAACGTGCCCCATTAAAGTCGGGTAGACTACACAAACATCCATACCCGAACTAGTATTCGAGCGAGGCACTCTTGAATTGCTGACCGAACGAAAAGCGAAACAATCTAATGTACAGACAAAAATTAATTGAAATTAATTTATAAATATTTTGGCGATATCGATAAGTCCATAAATTGAAGTTAAGATGCACGCCATTGCATGAAGATTGAGATGAAGATTTATTCCCTTGTCATTTTTAACAAATCCGGTCTCTAATGATTACCACAACAGTGTCAGCAGGCATCAATTCAATCATCCAAATTTTCAATGAAATTTCGAATAATTGCACTAATAACTTAATAGATATTCTTCAGATCATTAATTGTTTATAGCGTATTGGTGTAAAATTTGTCTTTTTTTCTGAAAACCCTACAAAAAAATTAATGGTTAATTGAAATAAATTATTAGATATATGCCAATTACTAACACTATTTTTGGATATTTTTACATCTACCATAAATGCAACTCGAAACATTAATCTTCAAAGCTAATCTTGAAACGGAATAAATATGACCTTTTCGAGAAATGAGTCTCCTAATTCATGTCCTTTCTATTGATAAACAACGTTCCAGTTCTTGATAAATGAGGTATTTCCGGACAAAATATTAGATGGTTCGTCATTATTTTTACAGAAATATATGACTAGCCAATATTTTTATCGTTCGGAAAATTTTTCATTTTTGAAAACAAGAGAAATTAAAAAAAAATAATTATAGAACATATGTGTTTAATAGACTGAAATACTAGTGTTCTTAGATCAGCAAAAATAAATCATCAAAATTAATGAACCTTGATGAACATCCAATGTGACTTTTGTTTTAAAACATTGCTTGCATCGATAAACGCTGATTTTGAAATGAAGAAGAAGATTTCTGAAAGAAGATTTTATTCAAAGTTATATGAGGAGCAGAATCAAGCAAGAACAGCAATGCCCACTGAAGAACAAGTGCCGCATATCCTGGTAGAGGAAGTGACAAAGGCTATAGACTCGATGAAAAATGGCAAGGTTCCCAGAAAGAATAGATATATAATATAATAATATAAAGATATATAACTGTGGAGATGTTAAAAGCTGGTGGCCAGACTTTACATAAACCACTATAAAATTTTACTCAAAATGTCGCAAACAACAAGAAATATCCAGCTTATGGAAAAATGCAGAAGTGATTCTTTTACGTAAGAAAGGAGCACGGGAAGATTTAAAGAACTACCGTCCAATTAGCCTCCTATCAGTGGTGTACAAAGTTTTCACCAAGATAATATCCAAAAGAGAACTAAGAAAATTTTATGACGCACAACCAAAGGAGCAAACAGGATTCAGAAGTAGATTCAGTACAATGGATCACATTCTGGTCCTACAGCAGGTCATAGAAAGACACAACAAATACACGATGACACTGTGCTTGGCTTTAATCGTTTATGGAAAGGCATTCGATTCAATCTCAAAGCGGGCCATAATAGATGCATTTCTTAATCAAGGTGTAGAGAAAGCCTATGTAAATCTACTAGGATCGATATATGATGAAGCTACAGCGTCAGTCCACCTTGTCGATCTTGAGGTTGGAATAAATGTAGAGCAAGGCGTATGGCAGGGTGACGCAATATCGCCTCTACTTTTCTCAGCCTGCCTGGAAGAAGTGTTCCGTAATCTGGATTAGAAACAGAATGGAATAAGGATTAATGGTGCATACTTAAATCATCTTAGATTCGCAGATGATATCGTTCTTCTTTTACAAGACCCAGAGGCGCTGCAAAGACATCTTGGCAGAGGCATCTTGGGCAGAGAGTCTCAATACAAGGGGATACAGTCCGGGAGGTGGAAAGACGCGTTAAATGTGGCTGGCAGACTTTTGGCAGGCTCAACATAGTGTTTAAGAGCAAACTACCACTTTGTCTGAAAAGAGAAGTTTTTGATCAGTATGTCCTGCTCCTTATGACATACAGAAGTGAGACTTGGACACTCACTTCACAGTCAGTTCAAAAACTTCGAGTAGCACAGAGGGGAATGAAAAGATGTATGCTTGGCATTACTAGACGGGATAGAAAGACCTACATTAGATGAAAGACCTGTATCAAAGAACAAACGAAAGTGTCTGACAGCACGATGGACTGATGACATTATCAAGTATATTGGACCCGAATGGCAGAGGAGAGTTCAAGACCGGGAGAGTTGAAAGCATGCTGAAGAGGCCTTTATCCTGCAGTGGATTGATGATGATATATATATATATATATATATATATATATATATATATATATATATATATATATATATATATATATATATATATATATATATACATATATGTTCGGAAAGGATTCCGCGGTCGGTAATATTAGAATTACTAGGTTCTCAGGTCAGAAACCATATTCAAGAGAATCTAGTTGATTTACTCCGAAGCCTCACAACTAGAAAAAGGAGACAACTAGAGTTTTTCTAGTTCTGAACTAGGGGAGTAGGCAGATTGAGGCCTCGGAGTAAATCAACTAGATTCTCTTGAAAATGGCTTCAAAGTCGAAGCAGAAACGTCGAGATCTTACAAATCTAAAACGAGGTTCTATCCGAGAACCTAGTAATTCTAATATATATATATATATATATATATATATATATATATATATATATATATATATATATATATATATATATATATAGTTGGTATACAGGAAAAAGCAACTAAGTCCAATATTAACCCTCAAACGGGTCGGATCTGACACCACCATACTATTTATGTTGCAAAAATCCACCTTACCTTTAGAGGGTTAAAAACGTTAATTAACTTGTCCGTTACTTTGTGATAGTTCATTTTTAAACCGAATTAATTTTTAATTTTAACTTTGTTATATATCACTTTTATTTTTTAACTTTGATTATAGTTTCGTAAAACGATGTTACATTATCAAACACTACTTTAAAACTAGTAAAAAAAATTTAAGTAGTTTTTGATAATGTAACATTGTTTTACGAAACTATAGTCACACAAAATTATAAAATAAAATTGATAGATAACAAAGTAAAGAAATTGTTTTATTCGGTATTTAAAATCATATGTAAATTACGAGTTTAATATTCTAAGTTGTTCTAAGTTACTTTTAATCAACTAACGAAATTACATGCGAGAAAACCGATGGTCATTAGAAATGTACATCAACTCAAAATCAGCTAGAAAAACGACAACTTCCTTTGCATGTACGTACATTTAACCTGGCGGCGCTTTGAGGTTAGTTTAATTTAATTACCGGTCCGTTACGACGATCAAAAGCATGGGTCGCAATATGAGGGCGCCGACTAAACCGTCGCCGTTCCCTTATGGTCATTAAGCTTTAATAGAAACAGTTTATTTTTCGAGGAAAATTGGTTAGCTTTACCATAATGGTTCACAGTAAGATAATGTATGAACGTTCTGTGTTGGATTCATCTTATCAGAGTAATTTCTAAATAAGTGATGTCTACATTGTCTATTAGTAGAAATTATAAACAACATATAGAATTTTCCAATAAGAATGTCAGAACTTTGAAGTGTAATAGCGGCAACACTGTTTAAAATATATATATCTCATTTACTAACATTTATATATTACTCATTTACTGCTGTGTTCAGTACATTGTGTAAATTTACCATGGAAAGATACGCAATATACGAATTGGGTACTAGAGCAGGGTACTGCACATTACTGCAGGATTTGGACCGATGAAAATCCTCAAGTGATTCAACAGTTATCTCTTCATCCTCAGAAAGTTGCGGCGGTTTTTGGGGTGAAGGAGCGATAGGACTTTATTTTCTTAAAGATGATGATGGAAATCGTGTTACTGTTAATGGTGAACGCAATCAGAATTTGCTAACATAATATTAACATAATTGACCTGAATTGATAAATGCGCATATAAACAATCAGTGGCGTAACTACACCATCTGCGGCCCGTGGCAAATTCATTGGATAGAGCCCTCCAAGTAAAAATCGTCACGTTGTAATTTAATTTTAACAAAACATTTAAGTTGTTACCCAACAGTATTACTATTATTGTGTGCATTTTAGTTAAATATCTATTAAATTTTATTTTCAAAAACATAGGTATTAAATAATTTTAATGAAATAACAATTTAATCAAACTTGAAAAGATTTACCACTAAACACCAAAACACTTTTTTGAACTGCTTGACGCGCGTTTCGCTAACCATGTTAGCATCATCAGGATATGATTTAAGATAAAATTATTTAATCTTAAGTTTTAGTGGTAAATCTCTTCAAGTTTAGTGTTTCACACCAAAAGTTCCAATAGAAGAATTGAACAATTTAATATTAACAAGATTTTTATTAATAAAATTTTTTCTCCGAGCTTTCTGTTCTGCAAAAGTATCAATAACATCATCAAATTTTAAAGATCTGACCATAGAATTTTCAATAGACAGAATAGCCACGTTATGTAACCTGTCTTGCCCTATAGAGTTTCTTAAATAGGTTTTTATTAATTTTAGTTTCGAAAATGATCTGTAGTAGTAGCTGTAGTCACAGGAATTGTAACAAACAACATTAATGTAGTACATGCTTCAGGAAAGCTGCATGACGTAAGATGATTCTTTAATATTAATAAATCGACATTTCTCTAATACACAAATACTTTTCTATGTCGTCTCTGAAGGTGGACCGACAACTGACAATTTTCCTAGCAAATGATTCGGATATGTCTTTTTTATATATATGAACAAATTCTAAAGTTTTTTTTTAATAGTTCAGTGTCATTTATATTTTGCAAAGTGGCAGGTTGCAAAACACTGAAATTGGAGACAATTTCAATCATTGAAAGGAAACGCGATTTCAGTTGATTAATAATGATGTCCAATACTCGATAAAATATGTTAACTTTAAACAAACTTTCCGGATCTTGGAGACGCTCAACTTCGCAAAGTTCGTCAAAATGGCGTTTCACCTTCCTCTGAGTTTTAGACAATTCAGGGTTGATGGGCCATTTTTCTGCTACACTATTTGCTTCCTTTTTTAAATTTTCAAGTTCATGTCTATACCTTTCCAATTCTTCCTTCAGACAAATTTTCTAATGTTTTAAGGCATTTGAAAGATTTAGACTGAAGTACTTTTTGCAATGGAAAACCAATAACATAATAATATTGTAGTTCTCGATCTTCTTCTTGAGTGAAATAGCTTCATTTCTTTCATCTGATTTGCAATTTAATAGAATTGTTTTCATTAGTGCTTTCTGGACTTCAACTAATCGAACTTTTAAAGCAAAAATAGCATCATAACGTCCTGTCATCTAGTAAGGTTCAATGTTTTTAATGTTATCGAAGTTGAAGACTCCCTTTCTTTATCAGATAAAAAACTTGATAAGATATTCCATCTCTTGATACTATGCCCAAAAAAAAAATAAATTTGTTGAACTGTTCCAAAAAAATGTTGCATATCAATAACCTCTCTTGCTGCAGATTTAAGTTATGAGCAACACAGTGAACATATACCCCATTTGGCTCGATATCTTTTATGAGTTTTTGAACTCCACCACAAGTGCCCTTCATTGTGTTAGCGCCATCATATCCTTGTCCTCGATACTTATTTAGAGGTATATTTTTGTCATTTATGGATTTGATAATTTGGTTGGACACTGCTAAGTCAGTTTGGTCCGTAACTTCATGCAATCCTAAAAAATGACTCTTTGATGACGAGCACCTTTGGGATTCAATTTTCGTCTTTCTCGGTCATACAATAACGGTAAAGTAAACAAATTTGATCTGTTTTTGAAATATATAACTCAGCAATACTCAAAAAGTTTTCTCGGGAAATTGGACCATTGCTTTTCTCTGTTGTCACGAAATGATAAATTACACGTTGAAAGTGTCAGAGTAACACTAAGGGGTCTAAATGTAGCCACCGTTATTGATACGCAAGACAATAGTCCAGCGGAATTTTCAATGTCTGTTGTCTTTCTATTGCGTTTACAATATGTTTCCAGTCGTGGTAGCCTTCCATGAAAACATTTTGTATTTTTTTAGATGCCCGATTTGCGAATAACCAACATGGTTCACAATACGCCTTCTGAAGTATTAAGGAATAGGATAGCCAAATGTTGTTCTAGGAAAGATCTATTGTCACTGTCTTTTTAAAAAGGACCCTTAGGTTTACAATGTCCATTTTCGATCACGAACCGTTTCACTTGATCATTTAGTTCTTTAAAATTACCCTTATCAGTAATATATAGTGAAGATGCAATATTGTTCATACTAAAATATAATTCACTTTGATTTTTGCTTGTACCTTGTTGTGGTTGTTCTGGATCTGGTTATACATTGGTGTCGGGTACTGTGTCTGTTATACTGTTACTTTTAGTTATGCCCAATTATTCACTTTCGGAGCACTGTTCATTCGCTTTTTCATCAATAAAGTCATCATTCTTAAAGTATCGACTAATATTAGGTAACTTTTTATTTTTTTCTTCAGACTTCCTCTTTCCCTTTCGTTTTTCACTCCCACTTAGATATTTTCTAGAACTAGATATGTTGATATCTAACTTTCACAATTAACTTTACTTTGCCTCTATTTGCAGATTTCATAAAACAAAAACTACGAATAATCAAAGATACAAATGACCAATTCCTCCGTACTTAAAAATGGAAATCAGGGATTCCCCTAACATCGTGCGTCGCTAGCCCACCAGCGCCATGAAAAAAGTACTTTCTTGGTTAACAAAATTCGCGAATTGCCCGAGCATCACTAGTTCGCCGGCGTCACCAAAGTACCGCGACAAAAAATGAAACAACCAACGTATGCGTTCTAAAATTGATCGAAATCCTTTTTTTATGAATGCGTTTAAATATATAATAATTTATTTGAATTTGTATATGGTCTTTAGTTGTGTCTAACTATAATTGATTTTAATTACTTATATAAAATGTATAGTTTTTACTAAATGTTCTTAAAAATGTTAGGTTACTTCTGGGCTCGTAGCCTCTCGGACCGGGGGGCCCCGTGGCATTTTGCCAGCCCTGCCACCCTATAGTTACGCCACTGTAAACAATGTTTTCTTGAACTCTAAAGTTCTCTAATCAAGAAGGTGCCACTCTCGCTAGAAAGTCGATTTATTGCAATTAAAGTTTCCTGGACGCATTATTTCGTAAAGTGGCAATGTCAGTTATCCACCAATATCACGCGATCTCACCTACTTGAATCATGTTATATTTCTTGTTTACAGAAACAATTCAGAATTTACAGAACAATTTTCAGAAATTAGAGAACAATTCTTGACCTTAACAATATTTCGGTGTATATAATGAATTAATGTGTGCCTATAAAGGCTCTAGTTAGTAAATTTATATATATTTTGTAATGTATGTGCATAATTATTTACAAAATATTTTGATAGACATAAAAAAACATTAAATAGGTATTAAAAATACGTAATTAAGAAACTCGACAAACGAAAATTATTTTCTATGATACATAACAAAACAATTTCTTTCTTTTTTTTATAATCCACACACCCCACACATAAATGCACCCCATCCCGCGTTTTTTTGTTACATTTGTCATTTTCGCCCCTATACCCCTTACCATCAACCCCTTCTTCTGGCGTCGAAAATCGTAGACCATGTAGTTTGTTTTTCACGGACGGGTAGAAAAAGAAATCATTAGGTGCCTAATCAGGACTGTTCGGCGAATGACCCACCAATACGATGTTTTGACCGGTGAAATATTGAGCTATTCGGTCTGTGAGAGCTGGCGTTGTTATGCTGAAGAATGATTCTTTGTTGCTGATTGTTTTTTCTTATTCCTTTAGACTTCTGGCAAATAAATGGTTGTGTACCATTCAGAATTGACTGTTTTCACGATTCTCTAGTGGCACTGTAGGTACCCACATGCTACCTACAGTGTACAAAAAATAGGTGACAATTTGCTTTGAAGTGTTTTTGCGCGATCCACTTTTGTTTGGTTTGGCTCATTATGAAAGACCCATACAGTGGACTCCTATTTACTTTCGGACTCATACGCATAGATCCAAGGTTTGTCGCCTGTGTAGATGTTATACACTAATTTTGATGCACCACGAATGTATTTTTTGAATAATTCTTTGCATCAATCAACACGAGCTTTTTTTTGTGTTAAATTATGCCGAATCCAACGGGCACAAAACGTTTTCACACCTAAATGGTCACATAAAATATTGTGCTTGCTTGTCATACTAATGCCCAGAAATATCTTAATCTGACGATATGTCACATGACGATTTTGTTTTATTAGTTCGCGCACAGTATCGATGTTGTAGGGCCAAACAACCGATTTTGAACGACTTTCTTTAAATTCGTCCATGAACAAACGACGGTCACAATTGAATTCACTAAATCACTAAAATACAGTGGTTTTGGATGGTGCTTCATCATCAAAAGCCGAAGTGAGTTGATTGATGCACTGTTGTTGAGATAATCCACGTCGAAAGTCATAGTAAATCCTCGCACAAACATTCTAAGAAGTTAATTCCATTTCCGTCCGTAATACAAAACGTTCTGAGTACGTATACGGTCAACAATGTCAAACTTTACGATGTATATGTCAGATGGCGCCTAGCAACATCATTATTGCCAATTCTGGACATATAAATAGCAACCCTCGCACTTGATTACACTCGATGGGCGCTACTTTTAAGACGAAAACAATAAATAAATAAATAAATTTTGATTTTGGTTAATTTTTTAAGAACTTAATTTTTTTGTATTTTGTTTAACAATCCCAAGGACTTTTTACAAAAAAAAGTATATTGCGTTTTTTAATTTTTTTTACAGAATATAACGAGAGTTAACAGATCGGTGAGCTACATGCTTCATTGTTTGAATTTTACTTCTCATAAGGTTCCTATAATTTTCCAAATCTGAATAAATAAAATTTAATTTATATAATAAATCTTGAAGAATTTGCATACACCAAAAAAAATGTAGTAACATAACGCCAACTAGCAGTATTATAACAAAAAGAACATCAAAATTTAAGACGTTCCTAATATGTTCATAGACAACCTCATAAAAAGATAGGTGGTTATTTCCCTGAAATTAACAGTTTGATCTGTTCAAATACCGTTAACATGTATTCTGTATCCTTTCGCAAATTTATATTTAATGAAATATAAACACAATATGTTTTAGTTTTTGGTTAAACCGGATGTTTACTTAACATGTATTTTAATGAATTTAACTAAGCTAGCCGATGCTTGATGGAAATTTATTTTAAATAAACTAAGACTAAGTAAACTTTTCTGCTATAGTCGAAAATTATATGGCAATTATTTCAAAAAAGTGTTTTAAATTTTAAATCCAAATATAACAGTCTAAATACTTACGACCTCATGAATAAGCTAAAAAATATTAACTTACAAACCACACAGAGTAGTATTATACTGCCTGGAGTACTCAGAAGAATTTTTCGTGCTATTAATGACTTGGAAGATCAGATGTAATTTCAAACTCAAGCAACTGTGGTTAAATAAAATGTCAAAATACCACAGGAAGAACAAGAAGAATATAGTTGGATTAGTTGGCAAAATGTTTCTTAAAAATAAATTTTTGGGTTATTTTCAATTAGTTTGGATCAGAATTATTTTGAATTAGATAATAGATTCTGTTTAGAATATATGTTTAATAACGCAGGTCAACTAATTTAAACTTTTTTGAGGTAATATTGATAAAAATAGGTGTATATGAAGTATTTTGTAGTACTAAATCTAAAAATAATAAGCTAATTAATGTAAAACTCACAGTTTTTTTTTGTTACAGGGGGTCGGAGGTGGAGAAAAAGGAGAATACATATTTTTACAATCTAATATTAGTTTAATATAAACATGTAAAACGTGTTAAATCTATACAAAGACAGTACTGAGGATTATGTGACACACAGAGACAAAAACTTTAACTTTTTTCCTCTTGTGTTCTGTAGCATCATCTCTTTTTAAAAACCAACAATAGTACCAAACCTAGATGGGTTCCAGCGTCCCTGGAGCTTGCTTTCATCGTCTTGATGCTCTGGTGAAATCTATCCCCTTGTTCGTCGTTTACTGCACCCAAATTTTCCGAAAAAATCCTAATGGGAGGGTAAAAAATGTTTTTTTAAGGACATCCAACACCCTATTATTTCATAGGCTTTCAAAAGGTCGTCTATGAGGTTTTTTTACTTTTCTTCTTTCTTATTGTCCAGAAATTCTTTTTCATTTAATTTTTCGTGAAAACGAAAATCACCGAGAAGCTTCCTTATTTGAGTTCCAATAAATATGCCTTCTTTTGGTTTTGCATCACTTGCAATTGAGGAAATATTTCTTTTAGGTACTTGAAACTATTCTTCGTCCAAGGCTTTTACAAAGTTTTTTATTAGTCCAAGCTTAATATGGAGAGGCGGAAGAAGCACCTTTTATGGGTTAACAAGGGGGTATATATTATGTTTGATGTACCACGTTCAAAAGAAGTTCTATAATTCTGTTCTCTATTATATTCTGTAATGTTCCTTTGTTGCCCTATTGTTCCATAGATACAAAAAACAACAATATTTTGTACAAAAATTCTTTTGTACTTCAAAATTAGGTACAAATAATTACAAGGACTCCGTGATATAAAGCAGGTGCTTGAAAATGGGACGTTCTAGGTCATTTCTGTGAAAAGTTTAAACTACCTACTACTATCTAACTACTACTACTACTACTAACTACTATAAGTATACTATCTAACTACCTATACTACTACTCATAGTAGTTTAGGTAGTTAGAGCATAGATAGAGCATTCTCATCTATGTTACAAAAATCATGTCGATCTGTATATGGGAATCCCTTTAGGTCCCATGGTAGCTAAAATTCTAACAGATAACTTAGGTAACAAATAACAGCAATAAAGTTTAGAAAGATTCAATTAGAAAAGGAATACCAAGACCTCGCCTCCTGTAGAACTGTGTTTTCTATTTTTTTGTTAGAATTGATAATAGAACGGAAATGTAGTTTAATAGTTTTTCAACTTTACATGCTAACTATTTTGGTAAGTTTTATGTTGGAGATTTAATTAGTGATATAATTTTCCTTGTTTAAGAATTTTTCTTAACGCATAAAATGTTGGCACTTTGAGATTTGAAATATGCAATTTCTTTTTTAGAGAAGGAGAAATAACGCTGTTCGATGTGTCTTGGACATCATTAACCATTTTCGACCATGAATTCCTATTTAATTGTTTATACAAAAGATCTTTCAAATTGAGCAGTTTTTTTAAATTGTTGGATAAAACACAGAACCTGCGTTGATTTCAAAAAATAATAATGACCACCTCTTGTAGTCTCGCAGACGTCCACTATTATGTCAAAATTTTTAATGACATTTTGGCCTAACCGTAGCTCTATCTCACCAATGACTTGAATAATTTAATCCTTTAGTTCAGTAATCGATTGGGGATTGTTCTTATAGACCTGGCTTTTCACGTAATCCCACAGAAAATATTCCAACTGTATCAAATCACATGCTCTTGATGGCCAGTTAACATCACCGTTTCTTGCAATAATCTCTCAATTGTTTAATTAGCAGAACGAGGTATAGCACCATCCTATTGAAAGCACATGTCCTCCAGATCAATATTATTCAATTCAACCCAGAAAAAATCAGTTCTCATTTCACACTATCGAACACCATTCACAGTTACAGCTTCGTCAGCAACATTCTAAACGAAATACGGCATAATTCCACGTTTTGACCATAATGCATCTCAAACAATGACTTGTTTAGGATGTAAAGGTTTCTAATGAATCAATCGTGGATTTTCCACACCTCAAATATGGTAATTTTGTTTCTTAACAGGTATCAATTTCAACATGTGTTTCGCCTGAAAAGAAGATTTTTGAGAAAAATTACTTGTTTGTTCTTTGATCCTATTGACAAATGCACGACTTTTTGTATGTTTTTTTCGTTTTTCGTAAAATACACCATGTTGTGGATTCACTGTCGAATAATGGAAATTTCTGGTGCTTCAGCAACTCCTTCACATGTCAAATCAATATGGTCTTGTGAAGGACCACTACGACTATATATTACTCTTCTTTTGTCTTCTTTGGAACCAGATTCTTGAAAAATAATTCAAAAAATGTTAACGCGAAACTAAACATAGGCAAATTCACAACGCTATCTGTATTTTATTCAAAAATTAAAAAAGGGACTCAATTTGAAATACCCCTTATATAGGCTTTAAGTTATTTTAAAAGTATACATTTCCCTATTTGTTATAAAACTAAAGCATTTAAGACCCTCTTTGCAGTTATATCACTCAGTTCGACAGTTTTTCTTAAATTTGCTCTCTAATTTTAAGCTCTTGAATTTTGTGACATCATAAAATGGAAATGCTAGATTAAGGAAATTTAAGGATTTTTCTTGTCAGGAAGGTCAACGATCGTAAAAAGATATGTGACGTAAATCAGCAATTTTACGATCAAAATGCCAATAAAAGAATTGGTTTAAATTCTTTGCGCCAGAACATCTGCACTGAATTTATATATCTTTCCAGTGTGTTTTTGGTGTGATTGGAGATTTTGTTTGGAAATGAGGAATAATAAAACAAAATCGAACTAAAGGTTCAATACCTTTTTCAGAATGTCAAATATATTTGTATGTATGTCAAAGAAATAAACTACAATATAAGTTACCTTAAATTGCATTAAATAATAAATATTTAAAAAATATCAACAGGTTTTGGGATATATCGTGCCATCTAGCGTCTAATAGTATGTAGTTTTGTACTCGAAACTACATTTGAATACAGGTACCGTTTATATACGTTCAGTACACGTTCTCCCTTCCTAGTAGTGATTTACTCTGTTGTAAAACAAGGATAACTATATCGTTGACCACGCCTGTCATCCTTAGATTTCCCGCTTAAATGATTTCTAACAGTTGTATAGATTAAAATTTGGTTTTTTTGTCTTGTTTAATAAATAAAAATCTTAAGTAACGTTTATTTTTCGTGGTTGTGTGTCACTTACTTATGTGTGACATTTTACAGGTAAGCTTTTGAATATAAATATCTCTTATGGTTTGTAACATTACTTATATTCTAAAATCTAACCTCTATGTTATAATCAGTTTATAAAAATAAAGTCTGTGTAGTTTTATTTTGTTTTTAATTTTTGTTTTTCATATAGTATTTTGTAATTAGTACGTTAGTGGTACGTTGTTTATAATACTCCAGTATTTTATATTTGTTTTACAAAAACATCCACTAAAATAGATTTCTAGACATTATGATGAATGCGCTTCTAATTTTATTTATTATCTGTTACTATTTATTACTATTATCTGTTATTACCAATTTTTGCTGCTCCCGGATAATTTTTATAATTTTCTCTCACAATTAATACAATTTCTATTTTATTTTCCAAACCCAATATTGCCGGTATTTCTAGTTATTTAGACAATGTGATTGTCATTTTGAAGTTTCAGCCTTCATATGAACATATGTGAAATTTCAAGTCGATCAGTGAATTCATTAGTACAAAAACAACAGCTTAAAGTAAACATATCAGTGTTATTTTTTAAAATGGAAAGCATTGAAAATCGTGCAGTGATTAAATTCTTTGTAAAAAAGTAGTTTAAGGCAATGGAAATTCATAGTGAAATCAACAATGGTTTGTAAGTGGGCAGATGATTTTCAACGTGGTCATACAAGCCTGGATGATGATCCTCGTTCTGGACGTCTTATAAGTGCTACTACTGAACAAATAATTAATTCTATACATGATATGGTTATAGATGACAGATAATTGACTTTGAGTGAAATTGCTAAGACCATGGATATCTCAATAGAACGGGTGTTTCCTCTTTGAAAAAGAAATTGGGCTTGAGGAAGCTATGTACAAGATGGGTGCCGCATTTGTTGAATTCTGATCAAAAACGACTTTGAGTAAACCTTTCTAACCAACATTTAGATCTTTTTCGAAAGAATAAAATAGATTTTAAACGTTGTTTTGAAACTGTGGATGAGATTTGGGTTTACCTCTATGATCCTGAACTGAGACAACAAACCGCAGAGTGGACTGAGCTTGGTTATTCAGCCCCGAAGCTGCCAAAGTGGACAAAATTGGCCAAAAAGGTTATGGCATCAATTTTGTTGGGGTACAAAAGGCATTTTGTTAATTGATTACCTTCAAACTGATAAAACAATAGCAGGACAGTATTACTCAAACTTTTTGGATCAATTGTATGCAAAAATTTGCGAGAAAGGACCTGGTTTAGCAAAGAAAATAATAATTTTTCATCAAGACAACGCATCGGTTCACAGAGTTGTTCTTCAATGGCCAAATTGTAATAGTTACACTACGAATTGTTGGAGCATCCACCATATTCACCAGATCTGGCCCCCTCTGACTTTCATCTGTTCTCAAACCCCAAAAAATTCCTACGTGGCAAGCGTTTTTCATCAAATGAAGAAGTTATAGCAACCGTAGATGAGTATTTTGAAGCACATTCAGAAAATCACTTTAGAGATGAAATAAATGAATTGGATAACCACTCAAAAAAATGCATTGAGTGTAAGGGAGAACATACGGAAAAAAAGTCATTTTTTCAACTCTAACCTTGTTTTATCATTTTCGCTCCGCGAACTTTTCAATTATCCCAGTATTATATTTTAGTTGAATTCTCTAGAAGCACATACCCCTTGTTCCGGCATTTCTTGGAGCTCTAAGATATGTTTTGAACCGTTTTTCTTCTCCGAGATAACCGTAATACAAATCCTTTTGCTTTTTAAAAATCAATACCCAAACCTTTATAGGCGATTTAATCGGCTATAGTTATCCCTTAATTTCAATTCATCGAATTTGTTTTATTGTTTTGATTACATTTTTAGTTCTGATTTGGATTTATTAAATTTCTTTAAAAATATCTATTTACAATTTGAACCATTAAACTCGAAGAGATTTACACTACTAATTAGCAAATTTCTTTTTTAAATTTCTCTACGCACGTTTTGCTAACCATGTTAGCATCATCAGGAGAACGCCTGACTGAACGAGATAAACGAAAAAATTTTGAAATAAAAAAAAAATTAAAATACATTTTTAAACCTTGTGCCGATGACGCGCCGACAGTTACCGAAAGAATTATTATCTTCTAAGCTACACAATCGTGACATTGAGTGTCTTGAACTTTTCTTGGTTTTTTATTAATAATTAAGGTAACTTAAGCTTTACTCACAACTTTATTTCCTCAACATACTCGTCCATGCACCGTACAAATACAATTTTTGCGGTTAAATTGGACATGACCTATAGTTTTGTCACCGTAACTTTCGCTTGACACTCTACAAATAATTTAATTATATTTAATAGAAATATTTTGTTCCTTATTAGCTCAATTGAACCAAATGTCATTTTTAAGAAAATCAGTGACCATAAAAATATCTACAGCACGTATATTATTAGAATTGATCTTTATGAACCCTTTGTCACACATTACTGAATTAAATTAATAACCAACAATATCTTTTTGCATTAAACTTCAATAATTTTAATGGCTGCAATAAACTGTTAACAACCCCTGTCGTAACGAAACCCGGCAAAGTTACAAAAAAACGCAAACAGGACCGGGCGTAATAAACTAACAGGAAAAAAGATAAAATTAATTTTATATCTGGTTTAGTAGTTTCGAAATATTTTAGTTAAGTTAGCATTCTTTTCTTAAACAGTGCAGTTCTATAATTTCGATCGTATTTTTATTATTCCAAATGTGCTAAATTTGTGGCGTTCTTGGCAAGATAATGATCATTGTGCCTCCGGTAGAGCTAATTTTAAAAGAAAACATTTATCGTCCGATGCTAAACAAATTGTTAAAAATGTGTATGTTTCTTTAATGAAGGGGGCTTAATGTAAATGCATTCGCAGCAGAAACGTCTTCATTGACGAAAACGCCATTGTCTACAGTTAAAGATATTGTGACCATGATATTAAGGTCAAAAAAGTTCATAGTGATTATGGTAAAAGCAAATGTGTTAACGAAAGCGGCAAAGACTTAATTCGAAGCAAAATGTATGCTATGTATGAAGAGCAAACTGTGCTTGCATTGAATTCATTGTAACAGCGACTAAAGAAAGATGAAACCAACATTTTTTGCAGCAGAACCAGTCTCCGGAGAATATTCTCTAATGGGTTTTTCATATCGGACCATTGATAAAAGACATATATTAACGGAATGACAATGATTGCGACGTTTGCGGTTTGAATATTTAAATTCTATAAAAAAAACAGATTAGAAAATAATCCCATTATCTACCTTGATGAAACATGGTTCGATACACATGAGACTCCAGTAAAAGGATGGGTAGATACATGAAGAAAATGCCAAACCAAAGCCCCAGCAAACAAGGAAAAAGAATTACAATTTTACATGCTGTTTCCGAGGATGGGTGGGTTCGAAATTGTTTACAGTTGTCCTCCAAATATATTAAACATTCATCTTTGGACTACTGTAACGACACCACAGCAGAACTTTCTGAATATTGGTTTATAAATAGTCTTTTGCCCAATGTGCCTAAGGAAACCGTAATAGTAATGGACAATGCTAATTTGTTCATCTTTAATCAATCTCCTAAAAAGATTTATGTCAACGTGACAAATCAAAATCCAGCTTAAGGAGGTTGACAATAATATAACAACAGACAATGTGCCTATTCGAAGAGGTATCTTCCAAGGAAACTGCCCAAGTCCTCTTTGGTTTCGCATCACCATGAATCCTCTTTTGCACCGATTAAATTCGACTAAGTATGGTTTTTGCTCAAAAAACAACAACACAAACATTATGAGGCTAATCCATTTGCTTTACATGAACGACCTAAAATTGTTTGCTTGTTCTAATGATGTCGGAATGGAGTTTGGATTGGGAAAATGTCGGACCATGAGTATCAACAGGGGCAAGCTCCAAAACAACACTTTTATGACACATAATGGTCAAATTATCGAGGCAATGACGCCCATAGACACATACAAGTACCTGGGAATGAAACAAACCCGGCGCATTGATCATCGTTCAATGAAAGATGAACTCAGCTTTCAATTCACCAAGAGGGTAAAACAAGTGATCAAGTCCAATCTTAATAGCAGAAATATGTTTAAAGCAATCAGCACATATGCAGTTATATTAACGTATTCATTTGGAGTAGTCAAACTAGAGTAAGACGGATGTACAAAATCTGCAACTCAAGCTTAGAACATTACTGACAAAAGCATCACCCACGAAGTAGTGTAGAACGCACCACCTTGCAACGACATCAAGGCGGTAGAGGCTTGGTCGATATAAGCAAGCAATTTGATCAACAAATTGAAAACAAGCGATCATACTTTTTCTAACAAGCAGAAACGTCGGAATTACATTGAACGATATGTCAGATCGATGGGTTAACGCCACTGCAATTGAAAGAAAATCTGGTTTAAACCTATGCGAAAACCGATCAAGAAAAGTTGCAATCAATCAGAGAAAATCCCTGCATGAGAGACATCAGAATGAGGTTAACAAAGAACAAGTTGGTATATTAGCGTCGAACTACTGGCTGACTGCAGGACAGATATTCCCCAAGACAGAGGGGTTTATAGTGACAATCCAAGATCAGGTTATTGCCACTAGAAATTACTTTAAATATATTGTTCAAGATGGTGATGTTGTGGGCTATCAGTGTCGATGTGGATGTCCGATCTCCGAAACCATTCAACATATTAGTGGGGGATGCAAGATGTTTGCGGCTACCTATAAGTATAGGCACGATGCAGTCCCGACACGATACAATCCCGAACCTATTCTCGAAAGCAATAATAATAAGATCTATTGGGACCTGTACTGTACTCACTGAGCGAAGACTGGATCACAACAAGTCCGATATTATTACTGTGGATAAATTATCTAAATGTGCGGTATTTATCAATGTGGCTATTTCTAATAACAATAATATATTAAAGAAGCAAAGGGGAAAAATTCAGAATTACCAGGAACTTTAGAAGAAAGTTAAAAAAGAATGGGGCATGAAAAGAAATAGTTCCCATAGTAATATCAACAACGGGTGTTATTCCAAAGAGCCTGCTGTAGCACATAAAAGCATTGGGTCTTAACGAGCAACTTTTCAAGCCCATGCTGAAAACAGCACTACTGGGAACAGCGAGAACCGTTGGGAAGTTCTTGAACAACTTAGTTTAATCCTTCTGATATCTAGGATATCTGGGATAAGTCAATGTTTCCCTTAAAGGGAGTGCTGAGTGATTTAGCCTCTGGGCTAAATCAAGCAAGCGCGGGGATTATGTGGTAGACTCTCCGAGACGGACTATCTTCACCGTCATAATCGGGTGGCCAGTATAGTCCACCAGGACCTTGAAAGTCGTAATAACATTATAACAGAGCGAGTTCCTTATTATAAATACACCCCGGAGCCGGTACGAAGAGAAAAGAAACAACATTCAAAAGACGGCTGAAGGAAAAGTACAAAAATATACAGACCTCAAGTTAGAAATAAAACGGATATGGAAGTTGAATCAGGTCCATATTCTGCCATTGATCATTTCAACAACTAGCGTTATACTAAAGAATCTGAAAAATAACATCAAATTTCTGGGACTAGAAGAAAATCTGTATAAAATAAAGTTTAGAGGGCGGTAATCCTTAATACCATTCGCATCGCCCGAAAATTTTAGGAAGAATGAAGTTGTTTTGGCTACG
This sequence comes from Cosmopolites sordidus, assembly GCA_031761425.1. Classification (NCBI taxonomy): domain Eukaryota; kingdom Metazoa; phylum Arthropoda; class Insecta; order Coleoptera; family Curculionidae; genus Cosmopolites; species Cosmopolites sordidus. The sequence continues at coordinate 64,156 of JARFXV010000104.1, read as the reverse complement.
GCTCGCACTTTATTTAAAATCCAGCTTAGCTGGGAAGCAAAGATATAAAGGAACGTAATAATAATAATAATTTAACAATATTTTATTTTTTTCCAAAATTATTCAGAAGTTAAACCACTCCAACTCTGGCGCCTTTGAACAAACTAGGAATATTTTTATTGAAATTTAATGGAGCAATTAACATTTTGCCGAAAAGCAACGAAATATCTCAACGTATAAATATCTGCGAACATCGATAATAACAATGGGCAGAAGTCAAAATACAAGTGCTGAGGCGCGTCAACAACATAACTTCGCAACGAAAATTGAGGAGATGGAGAGAAATTTTCAAAAATGCTTGGATAGATTGCGTTCTGAATATATTAGCCAGAAGCATGTCGGAGAAGCGAATTTTAACAATAGCGATTTTGATGAAAAATTACGTAAACTGGAAATGTCTACAAAAGAATCTATTGAAAAAATAATAAGTGAAGTGGCTTTATTAAAATCTGACATAAAAACAACTAAGAACGAATACGTTATGTTGACTAAAGAACGAAATGCAAAAAATTACTTCTTCACGGTATCAGAGCAAATGAACAAACATCATTATTGGATGAGGTATGTGAACAAATACATTCATTATTGGGTATTGTGATATCAACGAAATACATCAATGTATGCTATCGAATTGGTAAAAATTCCAAAGGAAACAATAGCCAACACAACAGAATAGTACTAGGGGTCAATCAGTGGTAGTTGAATTTGTGTCTCAGTGGAAGCGTGACGAGGTGTTCTACAATAAAATGTTGTTTAAAAATTCGGGAATAGTCGCATACGAAGTGTTATTTAAAAAAGTGCGTGAAATATATAAAAACAATGCATGGACGTCGAAAGGTGAAATTTATGTGCTCTCAAAGGACGAAAAAATATCGATAAGCAACATGGAGGACCTGCAACGTATAAAAAACTATTAACTTGGTATGGACATGGAGAACGTATTTATGTTTTCATTATCTTTATATTCTGTAGCTAGTCTGTGTTTTTCAGTTTTATTATTTGGTTTTCCTCTCATACGTACTTTTCTCACATTTAAAATCTAATATTGGTAAGGCACTTGTATTGTTGCCTAAGTTTACACATCACCTGTTGCCTTTTATTATTATTTTTAGTCAGCGATTATATTGACTGTAATGAAATTAATTTTGACTCTGTGTTGAGCCCTAATGTTGAGTATTTATTTTTCGATATAAATATATCAAGGTGTACTTACTGTATTGGCGTTTTGTATAGACCGCCTGATGTGGCTGTTGGTGTGTTTGTTGAGCTACCTGACAACATTTTTTCCTATATTGGCGCAATTTTTGAGAGAATAATCTGCATGGGTGATTTCAACGTAAATTTTTTTAATTCTTCTAATCCAGTTAGCAGATGTTTGGAGGCTTATGGTATGTCTCAGATATTGAATGAGCCCACAAGAGTATCCGAACGATCAAGTTCGTTGATTGATCCATTATTTATTTCTGAGGTCGTTAAGTTGCATACCTATGGCACTCTCGACAATAATATTTCAGACCACAAATTGATATTTGCTGAGATATCTGTGTCTGATGACAAATTACCTCCTAAGATGATATCGTACCGTTTATTTAATAAATTTAATTTTCAACAATTTAAGCATTGTTTATCTTCATTAAATTGGAACATAATATTTTACGAAAAAAATATTGATAAGAAAATAGATATATTTAATAATTTAGTGAACTTAGCCTTTGACAGGTATGCTCCCGTGGTTACCCGTAGGGTAACTAAGCCAAAGGCCCATTGGTTGACCTCAAATTTGAGGTTGCTTATTTCAGATAGGGAACGTGCTCTACATAAGTATAAATTGTCAAAATCTAATAGTGATTGGATAGCATAAAAATAAATGAGAAATTTTCTTGTTTCGGAGACGAGACGTGAAAAGAAGAATTTCCTTAACGATACAATTAATCAAAATAATGTGAGGAAAACGTGGTCAACCTTAAAAACATTTAGTATAGATTCTAAGTGCCAACGAAGTTTGCCTGACAACTTAAATAAACCGGAACTTATAAATCGGTATTTTGGAGAATTTGTTTCGGATGTAAATGGTAATTGCGAAGAAAGGATTACTTACTACTATTCGAATAAATTTCCCTCGGCAGGCGTATTCTCGTTCCAGTTGGTGGATGAGAGGGCATGATATGTTATTTAAGTTAAAAAAAAGATGGTACAGGTGCTGATAATATTTCTCTGTGGATGCTACAGTATTGCAGTCCCTTTCTTGATGTATATATACTTAATATAATTAATAGCTGCATAGAAACCAGATTGATAGATTTAGCTTTGCAAGAAACCAGATTGATAGATGATAACACCTTGGAATTCGGCAACTACAGACTTTTTAAAAATAAAACGGACAAAAGAATATTCAAAAATACACCACATCTCGGTGTTGCTTTCGCTGTCTCAAGAAACATTCTTGGTTCTATAACAAATGTCCAGCCAGTAAATAATCGACTTATGACACTATCCCTCAAGTGTGCTAACAAAAACTATACATTAATCAATGCACACCTCCCAGTTAACGAAGAAAATAAATCTAATCCTGAAAAAGTAAATAAGTCCTGGGAAATTCTGGAAAAGACTATCTCTAAAATTCCCTTTAACCATGTAAAAATCCTATTGGGTGATTTCAACGCCCAACTAGGGAAAGAAAAAAAGTACAGGAAAACAGTCGGCAGTTTTCCCGCTCATAAATGGACTAACCATAATGGTAGAAGATTGATTGAACTATGTTCGCAGTTTAATCTAAAAATAATGTCAACCCATTTTAAGAAGAAAATAACAAAACAAAAGACCTGGAGGTGCCCAAACACGTACATGGATGAATTTCAAATTGACCATGTTGCCATTTCGTACCCCAATTATAAAGAGATTTTGAATGTTCAAGTCAGGAAAGGAGTAAATATAGACACGGATCACTACTTGACTAGAATCAAACTTAGCTTAAAACCTCGAAAACTTATTCAAAAGGGGCTGCTAATACCAAAGTTTGACCCAACGAAAATAAAACCAGCCCTAACAGAAGAGCTTGATAAACAACCTGCACAGAACTGGCAAGAATTAAAACAAAAAATTATTAAAACAGCCTTAAAGTTGGTCCCTTTACAAAAACGTAGAAAATATCCGTGGTGGGATGAAGTTTGCGAGCAAGCAGTATTAAGCCGAAGTAAAGCATTCAAAGATTGGAACAGTCAAAAAACAGCAATAAACGATAACATCTTTTTGGAAGTAAGAAAAGAAACATCGAAGCTAATTAGACAAACTAAAAGAAAATATGAAAACAATCAACTTAATGAAATAGAAAAAGATTTCCAAAAAAATAACACCCGAAACTTTTACAAAACATTTAAAACTAAATTAACAGACTATCAACCGCAGAGCCTATGCTTTCAAAAGGAAAACGGACAACTAGCTCTAAATAACCAAGACAATTGCAAAGAACTTGCGAAATATTTTGAACAAATACTAAACTGTCCTGAGCCCTTAAACAAATTACCAACACTAAACCCTAAACAAACAAACCCAGATTCATTACCACCGAATGAAGAGGAAGTACTTAAGCAAATCAAGCGGCTTAAAAATAACAAAGCTTCTGGTGAAGATCGAATCACTGCTGAACTTTTGAAATCCGCTGGTCCAGGTACAATCAAGGAAATAACCAAAATTCTACAAGAAGTTTGGCGAACCGAACGGATTCCGGAAGACTGGAAAGATGCTCTAATCCATCCACTACATAAGAAAGGAGATAGAACGGATGTAAACAACTATAGAGGAATATCTCTTCTCCCAGTTTGTTACAAGATTCTATCTCAATGTCTACTAGACAGAATCTAAAGTTGATTCTAAGACATCAAAAACTGTACAATAAAAATCTCGTCTGTACATTTGTGGATTTCAAAAAAGCATATGATTCTATTGACTGCGAATCTTTATTCCGAATCTTGAAAGAACAAGGACTAGATCTGAAAACGCTGGCAATTATTAAAGCAACGTTAACTAACACAAGGTCAAAAGTTAAATTCATGGGTGAGATCTCGGAGCCATTCGAAATTAAAACTGGAGTGAGACAAGGGGATGGACTCTCGCCACTCTTATTTAACTGTGTTCTAGAAAAAGTAATACAGGAGTGGCGTGAAAAAAAAGTCGGCACTGAATATTGGCCAGCCCATTAAACTGGGGAGAACCAACATCAAAATTGATTGTCTGGCATTTGCTGATGATCTAGCGATTTTAGCTCAAGATGTATTAACGGCTCAAAAACAGATTGAAATCCTAAAAGAAACAGCAGAAAAGGTAGGACTCCAAATATCCTTTGAAAAGACACAATACATGACCTGCAACAGACTAAAAGCACCATTTCTAAAAACAAAATATGGTAACATCAGACGAGTCTCTCAATTCAAATATTTGGGTGAAATAATCATGGAAAATGGGTTGGAAAAAGCGGCCAATAAGGGTAGATGTCAAACAATGGAAACGGCATTGAGACTTACACAAAATATTTACAACAAAAAATGCCTATCTAAAAACACAATACTGAGACATTACAACACGGTTATTAAGCCAGAATGTCTATATGCTGCAGAAACGCTCATTTTGAATAGAAAGAGGAACATCGAGGACATTGAAAAGAAGGAAAGAAAAATCATAAGAAAAATCCTAGGCCCCAAACAAATAAATAGCACAACATACCGACTTCGAGAAAACCAAGAAATCAAACAATACACAGATATACATAGCGATATGAGAAAAAGAAGACTTAAGTTTTACGGACACATCAAACGGATGAATCCGAGTAGGCTAACTAGACAAATAGTCGAATTTTATAAAAATAGGAGTAGAGCTAAAGTAGAAATAATTAAATGGATTGCGGCAATTAAAGAGGACCTAAGATCAGCAAATTTTACACAAAGTGAAATTCAGGATAGAGGTTGTTTCAGACACAAGGTTAACGTTTGGAAGGTTGGCCAGAGAGAAAAATGTAGGAAGACTGGAACAACTTGGTCTGACGAAAGGAAAAAAGCTCATAGCGAAAGAATGAAATTAGTATGGGCTCAAAGGAAGGCTAACAACAACAAACGCCTCTAATTGTACTTCGCGTGGTCCACCAGGGCCCATACGTGAATAATAATAATAATAATAATAGCTGCATAGAGCAAAACTACTTTCCTCTAATTTGGAAGCAAGCTGTAGGGATTCGTCTTCCGAAACATGATAAGCCTTCTTCGTTTTCTGACCTACGTATTATTAGCATACTTCCAGTTCTTTCTAAGATTTTTGAGAAAATTTGATTTAAACAGATGTACGAGTTTTTTGTCTCCAATAAAATAATATCCGATTCGCAATGTGGCTTTAGAACTGGTTTTTCAACGTCTACAGCTCTGGCTTCTGTGACTAGTTATTTATTTAACAGCTATGACAGGGGCTTAGCTAGCGTGCTTGTATTACTGGACTTTTCTAAGGCGTTCGATACATTAAACCACAGCCTCTTGTGCGCAAAATTGTCTTACTATGAGTTTGATGAATCATCCGTTAATCTAGTAAAATCGTTCCTAGATTGTAGAACACAATATATTTCTGTTAATCATGTAAACTCGTCTAAATTGAATGTTCTTTCTGGTGTGCCTCGGGGATCAGTGTTGGGTCCATTATTCTTTATAGTATGTACATCTGATATTTTGCGTTCTGTTCAGAACATGGAGTACGGGCTTATGCTGATGACACCCAATTATATTTCAGTTTTCCTCCACGTGAATACTCCAGAGCCAATAATATAATTAATAATCAGTTAAACAACCTTAAAAGACTCTCGTTAGCACATAATTTGAAATTAAACTCTTCTAAATCTAAAGTTATGCTATTTTGTACTAAATCTAACTATATTTTTTTGAGGGCGAATCTTTCAATATCTGTTGACAGAGAGAGGCTTGGTTTTGTTGATTGTGCGCAAAACTTGGGTGTTATTTTTGATTCGAAGTTACGTTTTAAAGATCATGTATCCAAGTTAATTCGTAAATCATTCATGCACCTTAAGTTACTTTATGCTAATAGGCACATTTTGAACCAGGCTTTAAGAAAGCTATTATCAGAGTCGTTGGTACTTTCTCAATTTACTTACTGTGACTTTATTTATTTCCCATGCCTCGACTCTGTGGACAGGGGCAGAATTCAGCGAGTACAGAATGCTTGTTGTCGCCTTATTTTTGGACTTCGAAAACGGGATCATATCTCTCAGAGGATTAATGAGCTTAAGTGGCTTACTATGGATCACAGATGGCAGCTTCATATGGCTAATTTCACTTATAAGGTTATCAATGCTGACAATAATTCTGAAGCACTTAAAAGTATGTTTGTAGCTCGTTCAGCCAGTCATTCTGTGAATATTAGATATAGAAGCAAATTTACAATGCCACATTACAAAACATCGATGCTTACGAGATCATACATATATAATGCTATTAAGATATTAAATAGACTCTCCAATATATTTAAAATGTTTAATATTAACACATCCAAATACAAAGTCAGGGAATTTCTTTTAGTTCAACAGCTATAATTGCTAATATATTTTATTATTTTTTTAAGATTATTGTTTCATGGGCATTTGACGTTCTGGCGGTGACCGGATGGTTGGGTAATAGTATTGTTTTTTAGACTATGTGTGTGAGACATGAGAGGAAATGTTTGTAGTTTTATTGGTGAGTTTTTTTTTCTATCTAGGGATTAACATCGGTAGGTTGGTTGGGTGGAATAGCAAATTTTGCTAGACTTCGCCAACTTGCTGATCAACAAATTGAGAATTCTCATTTATTTTGTTTCTATACTTTTGTGTATTTCTTTTTTTTTCTTGTCATTAGTATGATGCAATAAAGGCCATTTATTATTATTATTATTATTAAATATCTTGAACTGGACTATATGTGAAAACACTTTAACATTTCATTGTGATACATACAATTTTAAAGACAGTGGAAATTTAGATTTTAAATCTTTGTTAATTAAAAACCTTAGCAATCTCTACTTTATACGAGAATACATTCAAATCTACGTATAAACTAAATAGGTATTTAATAAGCGTAAATTGAATTAAAACTTTTTATTAGTAATTCTCTTTGAGCCAGTCTTAATTTCCAATCAATTCCTGAATAGTTGCTCACCTCTTTCATCCCAACTCATTATCGTAAATCCAAGCAACGTCTCAATCGCTCCAGATTAGTCTGGCTCGAATCCCAATTAATGTCTATCCTTTGTTCCAGGGGTTTTATCAATGGACGCCAAGCTGCTCGCACTTCGCCAGACGTTTCCAGGGCGGGGAAACCAAATCGAACAGCTCTGGAATCTATTCGGATCTGAAAATGAACTTTTGGCACCGTCCGTCTACGTTTACGGTGGCCCAAGTACTGGAAAATCTGCAGTTGTGACGAAACTGTTTGAAGTGTTGGGAATTAAGCACGCGAAAATAAATCTTGTTGAGTGTTACGCGGCTAAGATAGTGTTTGAATCGATTTTAAACCAGTTCACCGGTCATCGGTTGGATCCGAAAGTGGGAACGCCGTACGCTAAATGTGATAATCTCATGGAGTTTATCGAGCAGTTACAGAAAGTTTCCGAACAAATTGATTTAAGACAATCTGTTATAATTCTGGATAAGGCTGATGAATTAAGAAATATGGATTATAATTTACTACCCAGCTTTTTACGATTACAAGAGTTAACGAACGTATCAGTGTCGGTTGTTTTTCTCTCCGAGATCGTGTTCGAAAAATATTACTTTCGGTTAAACATCGTTGAACCTATCAAGGTTCATTTTCCTCAGTACACGAAGGACGAGCTTCTTGAAATTCTTTCGTTTGACTTTGACCTTTTGCGAGAATTAGTTGGAAATAACTTTAGCGAGACGATTGAGTTCGATATAGACTTTTTCAGAAATTACTTGAACGTTTTCCTGTCGGTTTTTTACCGGGCGTGTCGGGATCTAAGCGAATTAAGGCACATGAGCAGGCGAAATTTTATTAAATATTGTGAGCCCATCGCCAGAAGTGAATTAACCGTTAAAGATTCCATGGCTCTTTGGAAACATATCGCACCAGTTTTGAAAAGATCCTTGGAGGTTCTTTATTTGCGTGTTTGTAGTGGTGACACGTCGAAATCTATAGAGAATTTGGCTCAAAGTTTAGAACTTCCTTTTTATGCTAAGTATTTATTGATAGCAGCATATTTAGCTAGCTACAACTCGACCAAGGATGATAAAAGACTGTTTATGAAATATCATGGTAAGAAAACAAAGACACATAAAGATATTACACAAAAAAGCAAAGTGTCAGAGAAACTCAACACTCAAATGGGGCCCAATGCTTTTACTTTAGATCGGTTGTTGGCCATTTTTTACTCTATTCTCCAAGACAAGGTCGGTTTTAACAATCACCTTTTAGTGCAAGTATCGAGTCTTGTCGAACTACAGTTGTTGTCTTTGGCTTCTGACAATTCAACTTTGGATGGACGAAAGTATAAATGTAATGTTAATTTTGATTGCATTCAAAGCATTTCTAAGATGGTTAGTTTTAATATTAGAAAATTTCTTAGTGATTTTAGCCATATGTAATTAATTGTTATTCCGATGTTATTAGTAATTCTTGTTTGTATAACAAAAAGGAAGTATTTTTTAATAAAAAAAATTGTTTTACTAACTATTGTTTTATTCCAACTTTTCTAGATATTTTTATTTTCATTTCGAACCTGGTTTTGAAACGTAATGTTGTAGACGTTGATTTATGCAAGTCTAACTAAAGCTTATTCACCGAAGAAAGACACTCAACATAAACAATGATCAACCAAACCCAACTATCACCCAGATGGTCGGCAGGTTGCCAATCGACAGAAATACAGGGTTGGCGGCAATAACTTATACACTGCCGTGAGTTTTTTCATTTATCGAGTTGCATTAGATTTATTAATAATTGTATTTTGTTTTCATAAAATGTCTGATACGGACACAGCTGATGAAGTTGTCGATATTAGCTGCACCCCGCCCAAAAAGAAGACAGTTCTTAGTGGGGACCCGTAACGATCACATGCAATATGCATGAATATGTTTGAGTTTAGTTTCTTTCTTCAATGAATAGATTATAGAAAATATTCAGTTGTGATGAACCGTTTCGTAACTTTCAAAATGAGTAAATACATTAGATACAAGTAGATTTACTTTTTGAAATACCCTTTATTCAATTTACGATGGTAGAGTTCAAAGTGAGATACTTTTTAAATGATTTGTTTTTCAACGTTGGCCCATTTTAGCTCGATACACAGTCAAAAAGTACGATTTGTCGAACTTTGTTGTAAAATATTCCTCTATTTTGACGATGGTTTCTTTATGTGAATTTCTTTCCGGCTAGTTATTTTTTAATGTTTGAAAAGAGAAGAAAAGACGCAGGGACCAAATCTGGAGAATAGGGTGGATGCGGCATCAATTTGTAGGTCAAATTAACCAGTTTCGCATTGTGGGGGCTAAATAGCACTTTTTCTTCTCGAAATGAGGATGTTTTTATCTGCTTTTCTTGAAATTTCACCATTAAGTCAGTAAAATACTGTTAGGATCCAATTTTCCTTTTTCATAATAACTGATGAAGATAATGCCTTACGAATCCCACAAAACAGTGATCCATGTTTGATTAATGTTTTTGTGTTTTATTTAACAATATATATATATATATATATATATATATATATATATATATATATATATATATATATATATATATATATCATCATCATCATCATCAGCCCGTATCGATCCACTGCAGGATGAAGGCCTCTTCAGCATGCTTCCAACCTTCACGGTCCTGGGCTTTCCTCTGCCACTCGGGGGGTCCAATATACTTAACGATGTCATCAATCCATCGTGCTTTCGGTTTTCTTTGCGGACGTTTGCGATCAAGCGGTATCTACTCCAGGATTGCCTTGGTCCATCTGTCGTCCCATCGGCTCGCTATATGGCCTGCCCATCTCCATTTCAATTGTTTTACTCTTCCAATGATGTCACAGACTTTTGTATGTTCCCTGATCCATGCGCAGGACTTTCTGTCTCGTCTTGTAATGCCAAGCATACATCTTTCCATTCCCCTCTGTGCCACCCGAAGTTTTTGAATTGATTGTCATGTGAGTGTCATAACGGGTAGAACGCACTGATCGAATACTTTTCTTTTCAGGCAAAGTGGGAGTCTGCTCTTAAACACTATGTTGAGCCTACCAAATGCCTGCCAGCCACATTTAACACGCCGTTCCACCTCCCGGGCGGTATTCCCCTCCATTGAAATCCTCTGCCCAATATATATAAAGCTGTCCACAATCTCTAAATCCCTTCCTAAAACTGAATTTCTTCTGTCCTGAGCGAAGTTATTGAACATAACCTGACTCTTTTTCAGGTTTATTTTCAAGCCAAATGGTTCGCCAGACCTTTGTATGCGTCTTTGCAGCTCCTCTGGGTCTTGTGAAATGAGAATAATATCATCAGCAAATCTAAGATGGTTTACGGAATACTTCTTCAAGGCCAGCCGAGAAAAGAATAGGCGATATTGCGTCACCCTGCCGTACACCTCGTTCTATATTAATTCCCACTTCAAGATCATCAAGGTGAATTGTGGCTGTAGCTCCATCATATATCGATTCTAATAGGTTTACATAGGCTCTCTCTACACCTTGGCTAAGCAGTGCATCCATTATCGCATGCTTTGAGATGGAATCAAATGCTTTTTCATAGTCGATAAAAGCCAAGCACAGTGGCATGGTGTATTCGTTGTGCCTTTCTATGACCTGCTGTACAACCTGGATGTGATCCATTGTACTGAATCCATTTCTGAATCCTGCTTGTTCTCTTGGTTGTGCGTCATTCAGTTTTTTTTAATATTCTTTTCGAAATTATCTTAGTGAAAACTTTGTACATCACTGATAGGAGTCTTATTGGACGGTAGTTTTTTAAATCTTCCTGTGCTCCTTTTTTATGTAAAAGGATCACTTCTGCATTTTTCCATAAGTCAGGTACTTTTTGTTCTTTGAGGCATTTTGAGTATAATTTTGCCAGTGTTTTATGTAACGTCCGCCCACCAGCTTTTAGCATTTCGACAGTTACACTATCCTTTCCTGGAGCCTTGCCGTTCTTCATCAATTCTATAGCATTTGTTACTTCCTCCACTAGGATATCTGGCATTATATATTGTTCTTCCGTGGGTATTGCTGCCCCTGACTGGCTCTGATCTTCATATAACTGGGAATAAAACCTTCTGACAATCTCTAACATTTGGGTACGCGCCCTGCACACTGTGCCATCCTCACGCTTTAAAGCATATATTTGCGTTCTTTTGTTTCTCAGCTTCTGTTTAGCTTTGTTAATTCCTTTGTTTTCTTCCAGGGTTTTTTGCACTAGCCGCATATTGAATCGGCGCGTGTCCTCTCTGATACGTTTTCTTATAGTTTTGCAGAGCTCAGTGTACTCGACCCTGCCAAAAGGACTACCTGCATTTCTCATTGCTCGCCGTTTCTTCATTAAATCAATGGTCTCACTGGAGATTTTTGTTTGTTTGAGACATTTTTCTTCTGGTGCTATTGAAGCAGCCGTTTGAAGTACATTGTTGGCGATTTCTTCATATTAAACTGATATTTCCACCTCCTCTGGATTTTGTAACGCAGCAAACCGGTTTGACAAAACAATCTCAAAATCGCTTCCTCTCTCCAGCAGTTTTCCAGAATCCACCTTCCCCTTCTTTGATCTTACCATTCTTTCGCGCTCTTTTCGACAGTCAATCCGAACCCTTGCTCGTACCATTCGGTGGTCACTTCCAATTAAAATTGTTAAGGACAGTACAATTGGTAAATACTGTTTTATCGTTGGTCATGATGTAGTCAATTTCGCTTGTGAGCCCAGATGGACTTTTGCATGTCCATATATATATATATATATATATATATATATATATATATATATATATATATATATATATATATATATATATATATATATATATATTGTTATATGTGGATAAAAAAACAAGACGACCCTCAAACTTAAACGACCCTCATTTTCTGGAACGTATCATTACTGATGACGAGTCTTCGAATTTGAATACGACGGATTTTTCAGATTATATTAGAAAAATCCGATTAACAAAAATAAAGGCAAAAATGCATCTATATAATATAGGATGTTCTATAACTTATCCACCAAGTGTCATAAATTCCACGTAAAAAAGGTACCCTTGGTCAATATCGATCTATCACACCGTTTGTGAGATATTCGTGTTCGAATATTCGAATATTCCATTATAAGTGTGAATGTTGAATGTTGTGTACAAATTATTACGTCTCGATAACAACTGCCATTGTTTTCTATCCCTCCTTTAAGAGTAGATGGAAATAACTTTCTCCAATCTTGAGTTGTTATTAAATAATTTGGAAAAATGCCCAAACTTAATCAGTTTCCTAACCGTGATTTAAGGGATATGCTCTGCGTTTATACACAAGTAAATTACAATAGTCGTGCTGCAGTTAGAATGTACGAAGAGCTCTACCCATCCAGAATCATTCCAGATCAACAAATCTTTCAAAGAACATTCAATCAGTTAGGCAAAACAGGTTCATTTTATTGCAACAATCCTGGTGGACGACGGAAACGTATAACGGTAGAACAAGAAGAGCACATTTTGGTTAGTATCGCGAAAAGTCCTGAACTAAGCACTAGGCGTCTGAAGACATTTACAGGAATTAGCAAATCTACCATTTCAAAAGTTATGGTAGTAAGTTGGTAGCAAGCTCATAAAGTTGGTAGCAAGCGTCCTCTAGGAACTAGACTCAAACTAGTACCAAATCGGATTTGTCACATGATGGGTTTTCAAATCCATCTACCCCAATTTTGCACCTGACATATTCAACCGTTTTTAAATTATCTCAATTTTTCGAAAACTTAGTTTAACTTTCAACACCGCTATTATGGGGTCAGCTATTATGGATGGAAGCGGTAAAATATCTGTTTTTCTGAATTCTGAGGTAAATATTGTATTTTTTTTTCAAAATAGATTTAAAAAAATGGTACTTGGGTCTGTTTTAGGGTAAATATATTTTTCATTTAGTAGGTTATGAAACAATTGATGACAGTTGAAGTATTTGATTACACTTAACGTAACAACAGTTCACGTCAATTTGTGAATTTCAAATTTCTTTCTATTTTATATGGAATTAATATATATTTAACTGAAAGAGAAATAATTGAAATATCAACAATTGTTGGATACGGTGACAGGAAACGGATTTATGCTGAAGTTTGTCTAGTATTTAATGAAGTACATCTGAATAAAGATATTACTAAGTCAACAGTTTCAAAAACGGTGAAAAGATTCAATGATAAAGGTGACATTAAAAGTCGTCGAATATTAGGAAGACAAAAAACAAAAACTAAGCACGAACATTCTTTGAATGTTTTAATTGATAGAGTAGATAATCGTAAACGAATTTTTTTTAAAGCTTCAATAGACTCAAACCGCTTTCCTCGCAGTGGTAATTTTTACCTTCGGGAATAGGAAAAAGTCACACTGGCCATATCAGGTGAGTACGGGGCTTGGTCCATGACATTCGTTGAATTTTTGGTCAAAAACTCTTGCACAACGATGGCTTTGTGCAATGGCGCATTATCGTGGTGCAAGATCCATGAATTGCCCTTCCAGATTCCTTATTCAGCTTTTGTCTATCTGAAAGAAATTCAGATGGACAAAACTCCATCCACCAAACTACGGTAATCGAAGAACATTCTCAGCAAGATTTTGATTTTAAAGCGATTCTGACGCGGTTTGTTTTCCAGGCACTATTCCGAAGACTTTCGTAATCCCATGTCTCATCGCCCATTACGATGTTTTTCGTGAAGGTGGTGCCGATAAAAGCTTGGGAAATCGTGAATCTTTCCGAACTACTCGGGTGGCAACCTATTTCATGCCCAAAATATCAGTCATAATATTATGAACGAGCTTAAAAGATATGTTCACCTTTTGAGCCAACTCTCTAAGATTCATTCGACGATGTTCGAGCACCATTTTCTTGATTTTGTCGATGTTTTCGTCGTTCGTGGACGTTGTAGATCGACCAGAACGAGGCAAATCAACCACCTTGCCTCGACCCTCTTTCAAGGCTTTATGCCATTCATATGCCTGTGTTTTTGATATACACGATTCGACGGAAGGTCCTCTACAACATTTTCAGCTAATTTGCACACGAAATTTCGTTTGACACAAAATTTAAGTCAAACTCTTTGCTTAATATTTTTATTCATAGTTGAATCGCAAAATATACTTTACGTCGACTATATATGCAGTGTATTTTTTTTAAACCTGACATACGCTAACGTTATTATTTGAAGTGATAGACTAGTACTTCCAAATGCAAAGTTGTAGGAAATAACTTGACTAAGAAAAATATACAAACAATTCCTTCCGGTGTTGTCAGATTTCTTTAGTAGCTATTAAACAATATTTTTTTAAACGACAAAACTGTATTTTTTAACATAATTTGACAAATCTTAAAATTCAAAATAAAAAATGTTATTTCACATTTCTTGATTGGAGTAGCCGTTTTTTGAACAATTAGCAAAACCAATTAAAACAAACTGCAGTCGGCAGGAACTAGAAGAAGTTAACATAGCAATAGTAGGCCTTGGAAATTAAATTAAAATCGTGTTGTATGAAAGGAGTCATCATTATTGTGCTGTCATTGTGTTATTTGAAAGCTGTTGTCCGACTTAATACTGCTTGCTCGCAAACTTCATCCCACCACGGATGTTTTCTACGTTTTTGTTTAGGGACCAACTTTAAGGCTGTTTTAATAATTTTTTGTATAAATTCTTGCCAGTTCCGTGCTCGTTGTTTATCAAGCTCTTCTGTTAAGGTTGGTTTTATTTTCGTAGGGTCGAACTTTGGTAGTTACAGTCTCTTTTGAATAAGTTTTCGAAGTTTTAAGCTAAGTTTGATTCTAGTCAAGTAGTGAACCCTGTCTATGTTAGCTCCTTTCCTGACTTGAACATTTAAAATCTCTTTTTAATGGGGGTACGAAATGGCAACATGGTTAATTTGAAATTCACCCATGCACGTGTTTGGGCACCTCCAGGTCTTTTGTTTTGTTACTTTCTTTTTAAAATGGGTGGACATTATTTTTAGATTCAACTGCGAACATAATTTAACCAATCTTCTGCCATTATGGTTAGTCCATTTATGAGCAGGGAAACTGCCGATTGTTTTTCTGTACTTTCTTTATTTCCCTAGTTGGGCGTTGAAATCGTTTGGTCTGGTCTTTTCCAGAATTTCCCAGGACTTATTTACTTTTTCAGGATTATATATATATATATATATATATATATATATATATATATATATATATATATATATATATATATATATATATATATATACATATATATATATATATATATATATATATATATATATATATATATATATATATATATATATATATATATATATATATATTTATATAATTACGTAAGGAAAGCAGTTGAGGAGAGCGTTCAACTTAAGCTCGGATGATGACGGTTGAAAGGCTAAAAACCGGTTCTTGGTGAAAGATTGTGTGATAATTATTTCGATTGGGACAGTAACCATTAAAGAAATTGTGACTAAGGCAAGGAAATATAACTTAAGAGGGACAGTTAACTTTAAGAAATTTGCAAAATAGAAGAACTCTTAAGATTCTCCCAACCGACAAAAGAAATTTTACTTTCCTTAGAGTAAGTACTAGACAAGAGCAACTATAAAACATTCATGGAACTTGACTTCATACTTTCCCAATGTATTATAATTCAACAATGATCTTCATATGAAATGATAAATATTCGGCCAATAATAGTTATATTTTTAAGTCACAAGAATGCAAATGTTTACTGAAAAGAAAGTTGATATACCTTAATTAAATTTGATAATCATATCTTACACAATTTTGTAAACAGATTTAAGGCAATTTGGTATCGTTCTAAATAAAGCTGATATGAATAATTAAGAAACAGGCATTGTAGCTTATTGCAGGGCGTTTTAAGACAGACAAGAGTTAATGAGCGTATCAGTTTCAGTCATTTCTCGACGAGAACCTAATTCGCGGTTTATTTTTACGCATTTTACTGATGAAAAGTGGCATTTTCTTTTGATTATTTTCATAAAAGTATTCTTGTATATTTAGTTGATAAAAATGTGTGTCGAAAATTATATTCACGTTCGTAAAATTTTGCTTTACGACTTCGAGAAACGATAGAAAGCGGCACAATCATTCTGTGGTCTCAATGAATTTTTTGGTAAGGGGACCAAATGATTGACCAAATTAGGTGATACCAGCTTCGAGAATAAATCAGGAAGAGATTACCATCGGATTTCGACAATCAGGCACTTTTAACAGCCGTGGAAGAGGACGACAAAGCTTAATGACCTGATTGTTGGTCCAAGATTTTAATGTCGACCTATTAACGTTCGTTCGTCGTATCAAGAATCTCAACAAGGTATGGAAATTGGCTGGATGGGTCTGAAAAAGAAAGCTGACCATGTCCGATTTTCAATCACTTGCTATAGACAAATGCGCATGAAATGTACTGAAACTATATCACTGGACTAAACTTGAAGAGATTTACCAATAAACACCAAATAACTTTTTTTAACTGCTCCACGCACATTTTGCTAACCATGTTAGCATCATCATGAGATAATTTAATCTGATTCTAAAGCTAAACTATGTTCTATTTATATAAAAAATCCTACCTTACGAAGCGTGTAAAAATCATGAACCGTGAAGTTTTCTAAGCGTTACATTAATAAATAAAAATGAAAATTTGACTGAACGGGATAGGTCCTTTATCTCGGTTCATGATTTTCTTACATTTTTTTATTTGAATGCTTTCATATGCATCCAAAGCTCTATTATTATTATTTACACATTTTGATGATCTTAAATTACTAATATCTATAGTGTGGTCGTGTTCTGTATATCTTGCCAATATGGATCTTTTAGTTTGCCCAATATACCTTCGATCATAGTCTTGACAACTAATTTCGTAAATTCCCGACTTTTCACGATGCTCTACTTTATCCTTTGGATTACCCAGAACTTCTCTTAATTTATTATATGGTTTGTACACAACCTTAATGTCTACTTTTTTCAAATGTTTGTCTAGTCCTCTTGCTAATTGGTATACCATCAAATGGTATTACCAGGAATTTCTTTGTGTTCTGATCCTTTTGAAAAGTCGAAGATTCTTTCAATAACGTTCTGAACTTAAGTTTTCTAATTAATTTATCTACAATGTTCTTCAATTCATCTATTGGAACCTTTGGTGTGAAACACTAAACTTGAAGAGATTTACCACTAAACACCAAATCCCTTTTTTTGAACTGCTCTACGCACGTTTTGCTAACCATGTTAGCATCATCAGGAGATAATTTAATCTACATTAAGACTAAATTATATCCTGATGATGCTAACATGGTTAGCGAAACGTGCATCGAGCAGTGTAAAAAAGGGATTTGGTGTTTAGTGGTACATCTCTTCAAGTTTAGTACAATGTTCTTTTTATAACCATTCACTTCAGATACCTTCCTAATTAATTTTAATTCTTTGTTATAATTATCTTTATTTGCAGGAAAATTAATCTATTTACCATAAAATTTAAACTAGCCATCATATTTTGGAAGTTCTTAATAAAATCATCTAAATTTTCATTTTTCGAATCGAAAATGGCAAAAACGACATCCACATATCTGAGCCATACCTTCGGAAAGTAACTGAATTCATCTTTTGTCTCGGTTTCAAATTTACTCATAAATAAGTTGGATAAGAACGGTAACAGAGGATTGCCCATTGCCATTCCTTCTTGTTGTTTATAAAATCTGTTATTAAGCTGAAAGCAATTTTGCTTCATACATAATCTTGTTAAGGAGATGTACTCAGAAACAATTTTGTTATTAAAACCGTTTAATTCGAGTAACTCCCTCAGGTATTTCAAAGTATGTTTACTAATCTAATATTACTATGTAATCGGGACACTCGGAAACAACGATGAAACGTCAAAAGAAACCAAAACCTCACCTTCCTGTTGATGTGTGTTTTTGACTTTTTCTATGAATTTGGTTGAGTTTATCACAGAACAGGAAGGTAGTTGGTTTGATAGATTTTCAAATTCCTTTGTTAACCACTTTGCCAAGTTGTATGTTGGAGAATCAATTGGTCTCGTTGGTTTTCTTGGTTTATGAATTTTTGGTAGAGCATACAATCTTGGCACTTTCGGATTATAAATATGTAGTTTGCTTTTCAGAGAAGGAGAAATAAGGCTGTTACAAGATTTCAATGTATCTCTGACCTTGTTAATCATTTTTGACAATGGATTCCTAGGTAATCGTTTATGAGGGCCGTCTTGAATTAATTTTTCAACGCGTTCAAAGTAATAAAGTTTGTCCATTTGTACAACCATTTGTTATTTCCCTTATCAGCTTTTAAATAAAAACAATCCTTCTCTCGCAGAAGCTTGACTATCTTAGAAATATTTGCCATTTTTTGATTTTTATTTGAAATATATTTTACAATTTTGCTTTTACATGACTCTCTGACGAAAGCTTCGAGCAATTAAAAAAAAGTGATTTGGTGTTTAGTGGTAAATCTCTTCAAGTCTAGTGTTTCACACCAAAGGTTCCAATAGAAGAATACATCACTGGAGATTAGTCTTCGTTACTTTTCAAAAACGTTAGCGTAAACTGGGGTTACATTTGCAGATTTTTAGTGTTTTTCAAACTTTTTGAAACCATTTTTAATAAATATATTTTTTATTTCATGTTCACGTGCTACTTGAGACTCCTTTCATTTAGTCATTCTAACAAAAATATGTCCTATCGATATTAAAATTATAAAATTACTAAAACAACCATACTAAAGTTATCCTGGGTTTGGGGTGTATTGGCAGGTGAACACAAATGCACATTTATAATTAGCTGTGACTAGGTAACTTAAAATAATAGATGTAAAAGTAAACAATATTAAGTAGTAAACATATCTTTATTACAACAAGTCTTAAAAGTAACAGGTTTAGTGAAAAAGAAACAAAAAATTAATCATCATATTCACAGAATGCACATTCAGAATATGGATCTTTACTCTCTTTATGACAGATACCACAAACCAATTTCTTGCACGTGATACACTGTAACCAGTGCTCCATTTTGTTTTACAGAGCATACATCGTCATCTTCTTCTTTTTTTTTCTTTGACTGACTGCGTCGAATCTTCGTCAGACAGTTGCATCACTCGACCTGGCCTAATTTTTTTACCACGCTTACGACTTCGTTCATTCGTCACACCCCGATTTTCTCGTAAGAGATCAATGAGAGATGAATCCAAAACACGTGCGCGAGACGAGGATGTGCTTACTGCATTAGTTAGTCCATTTTCTTCAACAACTTCTCAAGAATCAGGAAGTTTTTTTAGAACTTCATCTGGCGAGAACGAGTGAAGCCCTGTTACTCTGAAACCTGAAATCAAATTCTCCTTAGACTTGTTTTCTAGGTCAGACCATGATCTATAAAGAAATTCAAGGAAATATTCTTTTGGGACGTACTTTTTTAGACGTGATTCTTTGCGCCACGTGTCTAGAATTTCACGCCACTTTTTTTTCATCGTTGCAAAAAATGACATATCCATTGGTTGCATTGGGTGGCAATGGAGTCATATATATGTTTTTTTTCTAACGAGGCTTTTATTACAGCTACAGAAAAATGAGATGCTAAATTGTCTCCAATTACAATTGTGGTACTGCCTGTCAGATTATTATTTTTTTTATTGTATGGAACTAAACAATAAAAAAACCACTTCTTAAATAAGTTCATGTTGAACTACCCACTAGGACTGTTTGCATAAATTGTTCCTGTAGGAAGAAGTCCCAGTCCCCCAGAAGTCCAATTACACTGGGGAACAATTTAAAAAATAATTTCTGTTGAGTTCGATATTTAAGCTGTTTTATACATAAATTGAGATGCTAATTCCAAAACTTTATTTAGTTTTTTTCTATCACGTCAATTTTTTTCTCTATAGTTGTTGCGCATCCGACTAAGCTTGGCGAATCACAGAAGTCACTACTGCTTTCCTACCGGCGAACCTTCTTCGACCTAGGAGTGGGGGCGTGAGTGACGTTGCGTCATCCAAAACTAGTTCGGTCTGCGATCTGCGATCAACATCTGTGTTGACCTTAAAATGGTCTGTTTCCTTCTTGGCCAGCAACGCGGGTGTACCAAGTATCCCTGTTTTTTGTGCATCTGGGACAGCAGAGCTCGTGATAAGCATTGGGTGCAATCGAACTGGCCGCCAAGACCTAAGACCTGGTGATCCAAACATTTTAAATCAGCCACTTGTCGACAGAAAAAAACATTGTATTTCCGCCTTTGCATATAAAACTAGGTCTCATGAAGCAATTTGTTAAGGCTTTGTCAATCGAAGGAGACTGCTTTAAGTATATCATTTCGGCATTCCCTAGCCTGTCATATGAAAAGATAAAGGCTGGTGTGTTTGATGGTGCACAGATTCGGCAACTCGTTAAAGATGAAAATTTCACTGAAACAATGACCGAATTTGAAATGAATGCTTGGTTGGCATTTAAAAATATTGTTAAAGACTTTCTTGAAAATACACGAGCCCCGAATTACATCGAAATTGTTCAATAACTCTTGGAGAGCTTTAAAAAGCTTGGTTGCAGCATGAGCATCAAACTGCATTTCTTACATAGTCATCTTGTTAACTTCCCAGAAAATCTTGGTGCTGTTGAACAGTGATGAACAGGGCGAGCGATTCCACCAAGATCTAAAGGTTATGGAAGGGCGGTATCAAGGTAGATGGGATGTCAATATGATGACTGACTACTGTTGGAGCATCAAACGAGAATGTCGACAAACTGAACACTCCAGGAATAGTTTTAAGAAGAAATTTTTACCATAATATATTTTATTTATTTTTTGTATAAACACAATTTAACTTTTAATAATATATTAACCTCTGTATGAATAAAATATTCTAAACTATTTGGTGAGATCTCACCTTATTTCCTTTCGTATGTACACTTTTAAGGTAAAATGAGGGGTATGCTGTAGCTTAAAAACTTGACGTGATAGAGAAAAACTGTGAATATTTTTGAATTCAGAGATGAAAAATTAGTCAAAAACAAGTCACAGATCCAAGTGAACAAAATTGCTGTTCCCCAGTGTTATCACATAAGTTCATGGCTTTGTAGACAACCATTGGTGGAAGGAGGTCGCCGTTAGCATTTACATAAACAATGATGCTAATAGCTGTACAAGAATGTTCTTGGTACCTCGGGGTACCAAGACTTTTCTACTTCCAGGATGATCAGTTATGTTGGTTTCGTCATTATTATATACAGCGGAGCAAGTGGCATTGAAGAGGTGGGGTTTAATGTTTTCAAAAAACTCTGTTATTTGCGGACGGCCAATAGAAGCTCTATTTCTTCTGATGTTAGATGCTGTTCCGATGGAGAGATTATCCGATGCATAAAATTCACGATATAATCGGGTCTTTATAATATTTTTTTAAATTTTTTAATAGTCCTACCTTATTTATCCAGATATTTTTGTATTATTATACTCAAATCTCGAGGTTCAGTAGGGAAGCCCCATATTGCAACTTGATGTAAAGTATCCGCAATCAAAGTTTCTTTTTCGGGATTTAATGCACGAGGACCGCCAACTTTTTTATTTGTTGGGTCACTTTATCTATTTTGAATAGTGCCACGAGGTATTTTTCACTTTTTACTTGCTTTGGCTTGATACATGACCTTTTTAATATTTCCTAGTGCTTTTTTCAGGTCATTGTCACTATAATTGGGATAATTACGCGCATCTAATACAATAACGAATTTACGAGGCATCGTAACGCAAGACATAACCTCCCACAACAAAACTCAATCACTCACAGGTCAGCGCCCACGCTTTCCTTTCCCACACCCGCAGGCTCGGCGCCAATGTCACCCCAGTTTACTGTACTTTTCAAAAACGAGAAAGGTTGCATGTCCTTTTTTCCGCGGTATCATCCAGTGAGAGATTACATACCAACGGTATGTGCTATAGGTGACAATGAAACAATGAATGATAAAAAATAATTGAACACCAACAACAACGTCTATCTGACCCAGCTCGACCAGCTTTATGAAGGCATCAATGTCAAAAAACCGCGCATAAAGAAACTGTTTTCCAGTGACAACGCTCGTCCACATGTCAAGGGTTGCGTAGTCAAATCCATGACCAAAGGATTGAATTTGCTCCCTTATCCTATTTACTCTCCTAGTGAATCTCCTTCGTCACGTCAGCCGTTCGCTCAAAACTGGCATACGGGCAAAGTCTAAGATTATTTCGATGGTTGGTTGATGATGGTTGGTAGCCGATGTCAAATCGTGCATTGCCTCCAAAAACCAACACTTTTTTGCCTGTGGAATCGACGATCTGCCAAGCAAATGGGAAGCATTTATTGAAGTCTTTGAATATAAAACTAACAGGAACGAGCCTTGCCTATCTTTATACACATATATAAATGGGGACGAAAACGGTCATATTGAAACACCACAAATGACTCAATGTTTTGGAATTTTGGTAGTTGTCAACAACTTAGAAGTTTAATGGTAGATTTGAACAATTTTGCTCTGGTTGAACCAATAATAAGTACCGCATATGTCTATTGGAATACTCTTCTTGAGTGTTCTAGTGCAAATACATATTAATACTTATTATATTGATAATAAAAGCAATAATATTGGAAGTAAGGTAAATGCACAAAATATGGTTAGTTGTGCGTTTTGTGATTGTTCTCCGACACGAAAAAATTAAAATTCAGAGGTAACATTATATAGGTAAGTGCTTTTTAATTGTAAATTTGTCAATTATTTAAAAATAAAAATGTATTTTGTTAGAATAAAATTTTGAGGTTATAAAGCCTAAACGTGTACTCGCTTGGTACGTATATAGTCCGGTCAATGTAGACATTCAAAAGTACATAAATTCACATCAAACTGGAAGTGCGTAAAACACAATTAAACTGTTGTAAAATTGTTCAAAACATAATTAAAAATAACATTTCAAAATTTCCCATCGTTCCGGTACGTGGAAAAAAATTGATTCCAGGTCAAAGGTCAACAAATGGATTTTTTCGCCGTTTTCATCAAAACGGTAAGTTTTATCGTAAATTTGTAGATCATAAAATTATCTATAAAAAAGGTTTCAATAATTTTTTTCCTAAGAGCCACCGTTCCTGAGATATAACGATTCAAAAAGTTGTAAGCATCATAATATGCACACGTTTCCACGCCACCTCTGAGGTAGTGTACTTAGCGCGTTTTTTTAACGTGGTTTCCCCAGTAGGCCTATTCGACAGGTCTGTTGTGATTCTGTTTAATTGGAAACTGTTGCATAATAACAGATATTAGCAAGGGTTGGAATTGATAAAAGCGATGGAAATTAAAAAACAGTAGAAAAATTTATTCGTCCGATTCATCCGATTTCGTGAATTGCGTCACTAGCGATGTATCGCATGTCTCTTCATTGGTAGCAAACGAATCCTCTACTGTTGGTGATTTAACATTAGAACACGACTGGCCTTGACAATTCGTACATGCCAGAGAACAAAACAGTCCAACTTTTTTGCAACCACATTTAGCACTGCATTTCTTTTTACAGTTACAAAAAATTGTGTTTAGCAGTTTTTCCGGCGCAGATGGGAGTAAAGTCTGAATTGGTTCTAATGTATTGTCCACCAACTTCCAACCCCAGTCTTTTGGGTCTAGCTGATAACCAAGCCACACTTAAACTTGGTAATATACCCGAAAAAGATCTTGATGAGCAGCAACTGAGGTTGGAGGAAGACAAGCTAATTGCACTTGTTTTTTATTTGGAGTGTTTTTAACAAAACATGCATATCGATACTTATCTAACCAGGTAGTTTTCTTAGGAGCTCCGTATATAGAAAGAAGAAAGCAAATTCCGTTGTGATAATTTCTTGTGGAGTTGAATTACTTTTTTTAAAAACTTCAGCACATTGAACTAAATCTTGTTTTTCAAACATTTTTAAGACTGTTGTTTTACCCCTCCTGTACCCCTCCAGTTATTGCGTGTAAATTGTATCACCGATATCGGTAAATATCACCGATAGAAAAATATATTTTTACTTATATTACAGCTACAGAGATGTATACGTGACGTACTTATGCATATTATGACGCTTACAACTCTTTGAATCGTTATATTTCAGAAACCGTGGCTCCTAGGAAAAAAATTATTGATACCTTTTTTATAGATAATTTTATGGTCTACAATTTTTGTCTAAGGTAATTTTACGATAAAACTTACCGTTTTGATGAAAATCGCGAAAACCCCATTGTTTTGACCTTTGACCTCGAGTCAATTTTTTTCCACGTACCGGAACGATAGGGAATTTTGAAATGTTATTTTTAATTATGTTTTGAACAATTTTACTCACTTCCAGCGTGATGTGAATTTATGTACCTTCACTCGTATTTTTCTGTCTAATTTGACCGGACTAATAGGTGTAGTCAAATTGATTTACGTTAAATAATATAATTATAATGTTATTCAAGATAGTGATTATCTTTTCCAAAAATATTCAGATTATTTTTTAGTTTTCGTTTGATATTATATATATATATATATATATATATATATATATATATATATATATATATATATATATATATATATATATATATATATATATATATATATATATATATATATATATATATATATATAGACTCCCACTTTGCCTGAAAAGAAAAGTATTCGATCAGTGCGTTCTACCCGTTATGACATACGGAAGTGAAACCTGGACACTCACATCGCAATCAATTCAAAAACTTCGGGTGGCACAGAGGGGAATGGAAAGATGTATGCTTGGCATTACAAGACGAGACAGAAAGTCCTGCGCATGGATCAGGGAACAAACAAAAGTCTGTGACATCATTCGAAGAGTAAAACAGTTGAAATGGAGATGGGCAGGCCATATAGCGAGACGATGGGACGACAGATGGACCAAGGCAATCCTGGAGTGGATACCGCTTGATCGCAAACGTCCGCGAAGAAGACCGAAAGCACGATGGACTGATGATATCGTTAAGTATATTGGACCCGAGTGGCAGAGGAAAACCCAGGACCGTGAAGGTTGGAAGCATGCTGAAGAGGCCTTCATCCTGCAGTGGATCGATACGGGCTGATGATGATGATGATGATGATATATATATATATATATATATATATATATATATATATATATATATATATATATATATATATATATAAAACGTGTTACTTTACTCATATAAAGAACCTATAAAATATAACTAATAATACAGAGTGTTAACTTTTTTTACTATAACTATTTTTTTTCAGAAATTATTGTACTAATAAATATAAATGTTACTTCCATTTTTATTTGGATTTCATGTTATTAAACTAGTTTATCTTTTTTCCAGGTTTCCCAAAGATCATCCAAATAGAAGAACATAGGGGATTAATTTTATTAAAAAGCCAGATTTTATTCCAAACCGCAGTAGTTTTTTCTGTCCCCATCATTTTACCGAGGATTGTTTTGGTCGAACCTCTAAGGTAAAAGTGAGACTACTACCAAATGCTGTTCCAACAATTGAAGTGGGCCGTTTAAAATATGTAATTTATTTAATTTTAACATCTTTCATAGCACTTACACTTGACGAATACGTTATTGTCAAAGGTGATTTGAAAAAATCATTTCTACTTATAAGCTTAACTAGGATCACATTGACTTGTTTTTTTGGAACAATTCGATCTTAAAAGGGATATAATAATAATCCCAGTTGTAGGCAGTTTACTGCAGTATATAAAAAAATATTAATCTAGAAATTGTATACTTCTTGAAGATATTAACATTTTGAATGTTAGTTTCAAAACTAAACCTTCCGTACAGATTATTAATTGAGTCTGTAGTAAATCGGTCCAAAAATGTGGATTATATTCAAAACAATATTAACTTAAATAATTTCCTACATGACCACCAATATGAGTTTAATTATGACTTAACTCTTTATAGTTTAGAGGTAATAATTTACATTGCAAGTTTTGTTTCATTTAAACTGGGATGAAACTTGCAAAGTGAGCACAGTCTTTCACAACTATTTGGGAATAAGGAGGACTTTTTCATTTTTGTTT
Source organism: Cosmopolites sordidus (assembly GCA_031761425.1). Taxonomy (NCBI): domain Eukaryota; kingdom Metazoa; phylum Arthropoda; class Insecta; order Coleoptera; family Curculionidae; genus Cosmopolites; species Cosmopolites sordidus. The sequence goes on along the minus strand of JARFXV010000104.1, from coordinate 37,823 downwards.
TTAATTTGAAAATATTAATAAATAAACTTCTTTATTTGCTCTTAGGATTTTGTATTTATATTATAGGCGTGGATGGCGTATGTAGCTAAATTTGTTTATTTAAATAAACAAAGTCGTACACATATATCGATCTATATTTTTTTCAGTATATAGTGGTGATGGGAAATACGGATCTTTTTGGAGAGTCGGATCACCGGTTCCGAATCAATTCAAAGATCCGGATCGCAGAGTCGGTTCTCGGATCCCACTGAATCTTTTCTCGTATAACTGGTTGCATAACTTAGTTGTATTTTTCGTACGAATTATTATAAGGCATACCATTGACACATAAGGTACATAAGGTATACCATTGGTACATAAGGTATACCATTGACATGAAAAAGCAATAATTCACTTTTTATTATATTTATAGTATTTCTTTTTCATAGTTGTAGTTTGCTAAGTAGGCATAAATATTAATGCGTTCATATAAACAGATATGCGTATGCATTACGAAAAAATTATTTGTATTAAAAGATGTTGTATCTATTTTAGAAATATTTAATGATGTGACTGTTGAAATAAATGCAGAAAAAAACGTTGGTATTTCAAAAATACTTATTATAAAAATATTTATTCAAGCAATGGAAAGTCACATACGATATTGCAAAGCCACAGTATTAAGTAAATCATTAGAGCCAATGCTTGACGTTTTGCTCAACAACATTACTAGCCGATTTAAAAATTATGAAAGTAGTGACCTTATATCACAAGTTACGATTTTGGACCCACTTTTTGGATTTGCCGGCATAAACAAAGCAAACCAAGCGATAGAATAATTAAAAATTAGGACACTTGCTGCAGTAAATATTCAGTGTATAGGAAATGAACAAACACTTTTAGGAAGTGGTAGTTGTGGCATGTCTCTCCCCAGGACCCCTTAATATGGTAGTTTCAAAGAAAAAAATTCTATCCTAAGACTGTATTTGTCCAAAAAAGGCTCTGTTTTATGTCTACTTCGGTGCCATGTGAAAGAATTTTCAGTAAAACTGGTCCAATTGTGACAGAAAAAAGAAGTCTTTAAAACTAAATTAATCTATTCAGTTAATATTTGTATTATTCTATATATTTATATATTTAGGAACATAAAACAATAACAGATTTCAAATTTTAAGCAGGCGACTTCGTACGGTCTATTTTGCATTACAGCTCCACGGTTCCTTTCCCCACGGATCTTTTGGACCGATTCTCACGGATCAACGGATCAAAAAAGACCCGAGACTCGAGATCCGTCCGACCCGACTACTACTATCTATTTCTATGCGATAGGTGCGGACAGACGCAGGCGACACTCATCACATGATGCAATGCCATGTTCTCTGCGTTATAGAACATAATCTTTCTGTCCTTGTCTAAGATCCAACAGAACCGAAAACCGTCTGGGATCCGAGATCCGTGTATCGTAATTTTAGGAACCGGTTCATTCGGCTCTTTGAAAAGATCCGAATCTGAGAGTCGGATAAGATCCGATCCGGACATCTTTGGTATATAGTATTAGTTATGGAATGTCTTTTGCCCGACTTTCTTGTCGAGTTACCTTCTCTATAAAAGAATTATTAAATATTTAGTATTGAGATCAAGTTTTTTATTTAAAAGTCCATTTCCTAACAGTTTGAGTTACCCAAGTGTTGATATAATTGGAATATGTGAAAAACAGAGATTTTTTAAAAAACTAATGTAATGATACGACAAAGTTATGATATGTTATGATACGATATGTTTCGTCTCTCGAGGTTCAGACTCATCAGGGTGCCGACATAGAAAATCTAATACTACATATATACGCCATCCGATGGGAAGCCGGCGAAAACATGGGTTGTTGGCTGTGGATAGGGTCTCCCTATTCTTGATGATATGATATATGTCGGCGCCTCGATGAGTCTGAACCTCGAGAGACGAAACATATGTCATCCAGTTGACGGGATAGGTGGGGTTCCTTCCCGGTCAAGCAACCAACAAAAATGTTCATTTAGGCGGAGACGCAGGTTGTTGTGTGTTCCACATGAGATTGTGGTACCCAACGGTTGAGTGTGTGATGACACTCAGCTACTGCTGTCTCATTGGACGCAGTCCAAGAAAATCTAACACTACATATATACGCCATCTGACGGGAAGTTGGCGAAAACATGGGTTGTTGGCTGTGGATAGGGTCTCCCTATTCTTGATGGTATGGTATATGTTGGCACCCTGATGAGTCTGAATCTCGAGAGACGAAACATATGTCATCTAGTTGAAGGGATAGATGGGGCTCCTTCCCGGTCAAGCAACCAACAAAAATGTTCATTTAGGCGGAGACGCAGATTGTTGTGTATTTTACGTGAGATTGTGAAACCCAGAGGTTGGGTGTGTGATGACACTGAGCTACTGCGGTCTCGATGTACGCAGTCCAAGAAAATGTAACACTCCATATATACGCCATTCGACTGGAGGTCAGCGAGAATATGGGTTGTTGGCTGTGGATAGGATCTCCCTATTCTTGATGGTATGGTCTATGTCGGCGCCCTGAAGAGTCTGAACCTCGGGAGACGAAGCATGTGTCATCCAGTTGAAGGGATGGGTGGGGCTCCTTCCCGGTCAAGCAACCAACAAAAATGTTTATTTAGGCGGAGACGCAGGTTGTTGTGTGTTCCACGAGAGATTGTGGAACCCAAACCCAGTGGTAGGGGTAGTCTAAGAAAATCTAACACTACATATATATATATATATATATATATATATATATATATATATATATATATATATATATATATATATATATATATATATATATATATATATATATATATATATGTTTTTGAATGTTCGGCCATCGATTTTTAATCTAGACTGATAACGAATTTGCTCCGATATACACGGTCTAACTGATCGTCTACACGATGAAGTAAGTAGTGTCTTTTTACTGCCTTCGTATTGAACTTACGGTAATCGATGCACATTTGATCTTCACCATTTTTCTTTTTAACAAGCAGAACCGGCGAGGAATATGATGAGGTCGACTCTTTAATAACTTCAATTTTTAGCAACAATGTCGTCAATCATAGTCTTTATGATAAGTTGTTCAATATAAGGCATTCGATATCGACGATAGGTAAATGATTTACTATCGTTCAAAGGTATCTAAATGGGTGCTGATTTAACGCAACCTAACTCGTACATATTCTTTGCAAAGAGTCTGGATAACGTTGCAGGATATTTTCAAGTTTCTTTCGTTCAGAGTCACTTATAGGGCCTATTTGAAGATTCGAGTGTTAAAGATGACATTTGGTGAGGTTCGATACTAACAACCTCGCCACTGGTCGACATATTTTCCGCTAGAATACAACACCATCCCCTTGCAATTGGTTTCGATTTCTATTGCGTTGATAACCACAATTAATTTCACGAAGTGGTCTCTGGGAAGTATGGTTGAATCTTTGGCCCACAGAGTGCTAGTAACACCATCTTTATGTTGAGGCTAACAACTTTTCAGATTGCCCTCGTAAACTTGGGGAATTTAGAAAAAATCTCAAATTTTATTTATTTTTCTTTTAGTTAAGATCAAATTTGCATTACCCTTAACCATTAAGACAGTTCTGTAAAAGTTCAAGCCACAAGCACCGGTATGTTTTGAATGAAATTAGGCAGACCTTTGATATTACATCCGCCGAGATGTTTACGATTTTGAGATGACAATTTATAATTTATCATTAAGTCGTGTCTGACAATGAAACATTAAATATTTTAGCAAATTTTTCGATGACGAAAGATACGTCAAAAAATGAAAGGATCAATTTTTTTCTTTAATATACCATATATATATATATATATATATATATATATATATATATATATATATATATATATATATATATATATATATATATATATATATATACACCACTGCCAAACCGGAAACAGTAGTCGGCCATATGCAGTTACCATTCTGGTCCTGCTTATAGAATCATATGTTCTTTACTGTAGTTTTATAATCAAAGGAGAAAATGGTACATAATACTTACCTACAATTTTTCTTCGGCTTGGCGGATGGTTTTCCATGCAAGTAGTGTTTAATCAACCCATGCAATTTGCGAAATTGAAATTTTAAGTAGACAAAACTGTACATTATCATATTATATAACATACCAACGAACTGATGAAACAACACTCAAACCAAATCAAATTGAATTATTTATTACATTTTGTTTATATTAAATTAACAGTGGAAATGCAAGGAAAGCCAGCACAATGACATTCACGTCGAATAATTAATTACAACGTAGCAATTCCAAATCGGAGAATGGTTTTTGTCTCTTTATTTATTTATTTTTTTGCCGATTTGCAATACAGATGTATAATCTAGTTCGAAGAATCAATAGCGTAGCAACAATGCATCATTAAAATTCGATCAGGAACGCGGCGGTGAATATATTATTGCGAGTGAGAGCGATAAATGAACAATTTGTAAATAAAAATAACGATGAACGGAGGTTATCCTGTTCAAATATCGGTCAAATTTTCTACAGTGTTATCAGATAACTAAATCAAAATAGAGAACTTTACAATCATTCTGGTGTTTGTTTTTTTTTGATATTTGATTTCTAAGTGTTCTGGTTTTTAAATGTATTTAGGAGTGTGCATATATATATATATATATATATATATATATATATATATATATATATATATATATATATATATAGATATATATATATATATATATATATATATATATATATATATATATATACGAAAAACAGAAATTTTTTCATCCGTACTTCCACGTACCTCTGCTTGTCTCAAATCAGTCGCCGTCACCATGCCGAGACAAGTACCTCCCAGGACCGGTTTCTGGCCTCACAGCCGTCATCAGCTGGGCTCGAGCTCAACGCAGTGTGACAGCTGAAACGAAACGAACAGAGCAAGACCAAGTCAACTGGTCATATCGATGGCGGGTCGCAATCTCAATGAAACTCGCGCCATCCTACGGTGAATGTTCGCGGCAGTTAAAAACTACGCGACACATTCTTCCCACAACCTTGGATGTAGGTATTAGGTTTGCTCAAAAGTATATATATATATATATATATATATATATATATATATATATATATATATATATATATATATATATATATATATATATATATATATACATTCAACTGAATAAAAAGTTTAAGCTTCTAATCGTCCAAGCTTATGCACCATCAATAAGTTATGATGATGAGGAAATTGAAATATTTTATGATGATGTTGCCCTGCTTCTAGAGAACGAGAGGTGTAGATACAAAATTCTGATGGGTGACTTTAATGCTAGAATTAGAAAAACAAAAACAGGTGAATATGCAACTGGTCCATATGGAAGTATTGAGGGCGGACAATTGATGTGACAGATTGGTTGATTTTGCGGAAGGACCAGAATTGTATATTATGAACTTGTCTTATAAGAAAAAAAATCAGCAGAAACTGGAATGGAGAAGTCCAACTGGTCTCACAAATGAAATTGACTACATCATGTCAAATGATAAAACAATATTTTGTAATTGTACTGTCCTTAACCGTTTTAATATCGGAAGTGACCATAGAATGGTAAGATCAAAGGTTAGGATAAACTGTTGAAGAGAACGTACAATAATGGTAAGATCGAAGAAAGGCAAAGTAAATTCTGGGAAGCTGCTTCAGCGGAGATGGAAATAACAGAGCAGTATAAAAAATAATCGAAAATGTGCATGAAGCGGCTGCTGCAATAGCACCAGTAGAAAAAAATTGAAACAGTAAAAAATTTCCAATGAGACAATTGGTTTAATGAAAAACCGACATTCAATGAGGAATGCAGGGAGTCTTTTTGGCAGAGTTGAGGTCGTTGAACTTTGCAAAATTATAAAAAAACTTATTCGAGAAGAAACGCGTCGATTCAACATGCAGCTAGTGCAAAACACACTAGAAGAAAACAAGGGAATAAACAAAGCAAAATACAAGCTAAGAAATAAAAAGACAGAAATGAATGCGTTAATGCGTGAGGATAGCACAGTGTGCAGAGAACGTACAGAAATGTTAGAGGTTATCAAAAGATTTTACTCCAAGTTATATGAAGATTAGAACCACTTAAAGAGAGCAAAATTCATGGAAGAGCAAATGCTAAATATCCTGTGGGATGAAGTGACAAATGCTATAGACGCGATGAAGAATGAAAAGGCTCCAGGAAAGGCCAGTGTAACAGTTGAGATGTAGAAAGCTGGTGGTCAAAATTTACATAAAATACTGGCAAAATTGTACTCAAAATGCCTCAGGGAACAAAAAATACCCAACCTATGGAAACTGCTGAAGTGATTCTTTTTCATAAAAAAAGGAATACAGAAGGATTTGAAAAACTACCGCCCAATAAGCCTCCTGTCGGTATTGTACAAGGTTTTTACCAAGTTAATATGTAAAAGAATATTGAGAACACTGAATGATGCACAACCAAGAGAGCAGGCAGGATTCAGAAGTGGATTTAGTACAATCGATCATATTCAGGTTATCCTACAGGCCATAGAAAACCACAACGAATACACCATGCCACAGTGTTTGGCTTTTATGAACTATCAAAAGGCATTTGACTCAATTTGTTGCATGGTGCAAATGCATGGCTTAAGTATGCTAATGGTGCATATTTAAGCCACCGTAGATTTGCAAATCATATCGTTCTACTATCAGAAAACCCAGATGAACTACAAAAACACATACAAGAGCTGCAAAGGGCGAGAGAACCATTTGACTTGAAAATAAACCCGAAAAAGAGTCAGGTTATGTTCAACAAGTTTACTGAAAACAGAAGAATATCTCTTTTAGGAAGCGACTTTGAGGTGGTGGACCACTACATATATCTTGGACAGAGGATTTCAATGGAAGGTTATACTGCCCGGGGAGTAGAACGTAACGTTAAGTATGGCTGGCAGGTATTTGGCAGGCTCAACATGGTGTTTAAGAACAAACTCCCACTTTGTTTGAAGAGAAAAGTTTTTGATCAGTTCGTGTTGCCTGTTCTGACATACGGAAGTGAAACATGGACACTCACATCATTATCAATTTAAAGACGGGTAGCACAGAGGGGAATGTAAAGGTGTATGCTTGGCATTATAAAAGCAGGACAGAAAGACCTATACATGGATCAGAGAACAGACGAAAGGAAATCATTGCAAAGGTGAAGTAATTGAAATAGAGGTGGACAGGCCATAATGCTAGGCTTCACCCATTATTTACACTGGAGGACACATGTTTCGCCTGTTGGTCAAGAATAGGGAGAGCCTCTCCACAATCAAACAACCCATACTTTTGCCGACTTCCCGTCAGATGGCTTATACATGCAGTTTTTTTACTTCCTTGGACTGCGTCCAATTCAGGAGTTCCAGTAGTCAGGAGTTATACTCCTCACAATCTCATGTGGAAAACACAACAACCTGCGTCTCCGCCAAAATGAACATTTTTGTTGGTTGCTTGACCGGGAAGGAGCCCCACCTATCCCTTCAACTGGATGACATATGTTTCGTCTGTTGGTGGTTAAACTCATTAGGGTACCGACATATACTTTCTCGTCAAGAATAAGGAGACTCTTTCCACAATCAAACAACTCATACTTTCGCCGACTTCTCGTCGGATGGCTTATACATGCATTTTTTTATTTCCTTGGACTGCATCTAATGAGACAACAGTAGTCAGGAGTTATACACCCCCAACCGCTGGGTTCTACAATTTCATGTGGAACGCACAACAACCTGCGCCTCCGCCAAAATTAGCATTCTGTTAGTTGAATGATCCCTTACATTGAAGGGCACATGTTTCGTTTGTTGGTGGTTAAACTCATCAGCGTACCGATAAATGCTCTCTCGTCAAGAATAGGGACAGCCTCTTCACCATCAAACAACCCAATACTTCCCCCGCCGACTTCTTAGTTTATATAACGGCATAGTTTGTACCATCTATGTTATTTTGAAGCAATCTAAATAAATTATAGTAAGAGGACGCAAAGTCGGCAGAGAATGTAGACCAGAACAGTTCGATTAAGTTGTAAAAAACACAACCAAACACATTTTTTTCTCAAGTAATCATTAAAATTCCTTCTGTCAAACTATGTTAAAAGTTCATGTTGCAATCCAATACCATTTAGTGCTAAAAACGGGAAACACTTTTACACCAACCCAGTATTATTACCGTTAAGCTACCGATTTTCATGTGTTTGTCTCTGAATGATGCTTTTCTATGAGAATCTAAGCTAATTGTTTGGTTAATAATGAGTATAGAACTAAGATATAATAACAAGTTGTGAGCATAATACATTTTGTGAAAAATGTACCCGGAATTGGCCAATAAAACACAAAATATTCATTATTTATTGAAATTTATTGTATCGCCTTCAAAGTATGCCCCTTCCGAAATATAATACACTTATGTCAAAGAATAATCCAATGGTCAAAACATTTTTTAAACGCATTTTCCGGAATCGACTTCAGTTCTAGCCGCCAATTGTCTTTTATGTCTGCTACCCACTGAAAACGGGTCCCTGGAAGTGGTAATTTGAGTTTTGGAAAGAGAGATAAGTCAGTCGGAGCCATATCAGGTGAATACGGTGGTTGTTTATGGCGTTTGTTGAGTTTTGGCCAGAAAATCGTTAACAATGTGTTCCTTGTGAGATGGTGCGTTGTCGTGAAGCCAAGAATTCCTCCCATAAATCTGGTCTTTTTCGAGGAATTTGCTCTCTCAAACGTCGCAAAACGTTCAGATAATATTTACCGTCTGACCTTATGGCAAGAATTCTGAGTGCACAGCACGGCGATAATCAAAGAAAACAGTCAACATGACCTTCACTTTTGATCGACTCTGACGTGGTTTTTTCGGTTTCGGCTCAGTTGGAAGGCGTCATTCCGAAGCTTGTTACAGGTTTTTATCTCAAACTCGTATACCCATCACCAGTTACAATGCGTTTTATATATGTGGAGTCGGAATTGACTCGTTCTAGCATGTCTCCAGTGACTTTTACGCGATTGAGTTTCTTAAGAAAATTCAGGTCTTTCGGCGCTAGTCGAGCGGCAATGCGTATCATGCCCAAACAATCGCTTAAAATGGTACGAATTGATGCGTGAGACACAGAAGGATTAACGGCTATCTCTCTTAAACTGAAATGACGATTTTCGGTCACCATTTTCTTCAACCCCCCCCCCCCCCCCTTGGCTATGTCCATGGTGTATTTTTAGCAGGGTATGAAGTTGCCCGCGCCGATGTTACACATAATTGAATAGGTGACACGAACAACGTGTAACCGCCAAAATTAAAATTTTACAGGAGAAGCAAAAAAATGTTTTTGACCTGAAATTTCACATTTATTTACCATTAATTTTATATTTCAGCTGTACATGTCAGCCTTTAATACCCTATGAAACCATATATTTCTCCTTTACCCAGAAATATAAGAAAAGTGGAAAAAAAATGTATCCAGAGAGAACAACGTTGTAACCGACTTTGAAAAATGTCGGTTACAACGTTGTTCTTTCTAGATCTTTTCTTTTTTTATAAACTTGTTTATTAAAATGCGAAATCAATATTTATTAAAAGTCATTAAAAATAAAAACGTAGCAAAAGTTCATTTCAAAAGATAATATACAAAAAGTTATAATATATTAAAAAGATAAATTAACCGTATTTTAAAAACATTGTTTGTGTATCTCATTCAAAACATTTTTTTAAAAACTCTGAAACATTTAGGTATGTATTTTAACAAATAAAATAAATAAAATTATTATGTTCTGCATGGAAAACGGTATTTAAAACTCATTAAAATGAAATTTAACGAAAAAGTAAGTTATTAAAATTTCATTGATTAAAAATGTCGTAAAAATTATCTATTCTTCTAAAAGATTGTTATAAAATTCTCTATAACGAGGAGGTATGTATTGGCACATATCAAATAAGTCTTTTTTTTTGCTTTTTTAATAGGTTGAGAACCTTCATACAAATGCCTAAACTGGTTCACTTGAACAGGAGATTGGCGAGCTCCAGTTCTTCCCTTTCGATAATACGCAATGCAATGAACGTTCCAAGGTTGCAATACATTAAATAACTTTCTTTATGGGGATCATTTGAAGTTAACTTATACCAGACGAAGTTAGTTTTTTAAAGTTACTTTTATTAATACTTTTTTCAAGAACACTAAAATCTTTGAAATCACATGATGCCATTTTAGTTACTAGAAAACCTTTTCCTGCTTGTTTTGTATTGGCAAAATCACCTGCACTAATATCATCTGGATAATCATCTGGATGGTACACTTTACAGTACTTCTTACTCCTTTCAATGATTGAAAAATCACGGTCACATGGGAGAAAAGAATGACCGGTAGTTAAAATTTTTTGTTTATCTGTAGTAAAATACCTTTTCATTAGTAAATGCTGCAACATACTAATCATTTTCCCGTTATTATTCTGGCCTGTACATATGTCTGCCCATATAGTTAAGTTCCTACTTTCTCCAGGCAGTAGAGGTTCAAAATAGGTTGTAATATATTTTAAAATGCATGACGCCACTTCTTTGGATCTTCTTTTTGCCATGGATTCATGCCTAAAGTACATGTTCCCCACCGTTCACTAGTATTATGAATCGCAAGACTCTAACAAGAATACTGGCGCTTGTAAAACATTGCACTGTGACTTAGTTTTGGAGCAAAAAGTACCTGGTAGAGGTCTACGCATAAATTGACAGCTAGTGTATTAAACTTGAAGAGATTTACCACTAAACACCAAAACACTTTTTTGAACTGCTCGACGCACGTTTCGCTAACCATGTTAGCATCATCATGAGATAATTTAATCTGATTCTAAATCTAAACTATGTTCTATTTATATGAAAAACCCTACCTTACGAAGCGTGTAAAAATCATGAACCGTGAAGTTTTCTAAACCTTACATTAATAATTGAAAAAGTTGACTGAAAGGAATCGGTCCGTTATCTCGGTTCATGATTTTCTTACATTTTTTTATTTGAATGCTTTCATATGCATCCAAAACCCTATTATTATTAACACTTTTAATTAGTCTTAAATTACTAATATCTATACTGTGGTCATGTTCGATTGCATATTGGGCAACACAAGATTTTTCATTTCTCCTATATCTAATGTGGGCAATATGTTCTTTATATCTTGTCAATATGGATCTTTTTGTTTGCCCAATATATCTTCGATCACAGTCTTGACAACTAATTTCGTAAATCACCGACTTTTCTTGCTGCTCTACTTTATCCTTTGGGTTACCCAGAACTTCTCTTAATTTATTATATGGTTTGTACACAACCTTAATGTCCACTTTTTTCAAAATTTTGTCTAGTTCTCTTGTCAACTGGGCATCAAATGGTATTACCATGAATTTCTTTGTGTTCTGATCCTTTTGAAAAGTCGAAGATTCTTTTAATAATTTTCTGAACTTATATTTTCTAATTAGTTTATCTATAATGTTCTTATTATAACTATTCACTTCAATTAGAGAGGTATCTGAAGTTTTGAGTATAATTTTGCCAGTGTTTTATGTAACGTCCGACCCCCAGCTTTTAAGATTTCGACAGTTACACTGTCCTTTCCTGGAGCCTTGCCGTTTTTCACCGATTCTATAATATTTGCTATTTCCTTTATTAGAATATTTGACATTTGTTCTTCCGTGGGTATTGTTGCCTTTGATTGGTTCTGATCTTCATATAACTAGGAATAAAATTTTCTGACAACCTCTAACATTTGCGTACGCGCCCTGCATACTGTGCCATCCTAACGCCTTAAGGCATATATTTGCGTTCTTTTGTTTCTCAGCTTCTGTTTAGCCTTGTTAATTCGTTTGTTTTCTTCCAGGGTTTTTTGCACTAGCTGCATGTTGAATTGGCGCGTGTCCTCTCTGATACATTTTTTTTAGTTTTGCAGAGCTCGGTGTACTCGACCCTGCCAAAAGGACTACCTGCATTTCTCATTGCCCACCGTTTCTTCATTAAATCAATGGTCTCACTGGACAGTTTTCTCTTCTTGAGACATTTCTCCTCTGGTGCCACTGAAGCAGTCGTTTGAAGCACATTCTTGGCGATTTCTTCATATTAAACTGATAATTCCACTTCCTCCGGATCTTGTAACACAGCAAACCGGTTTGACAAAGCAATCTCAAGCCTCAACCTGATCTAACCCGCTGATTCTTAACACCCTCTGCCTTCGGGCAGGTCTTCCCGCTGCCGTAGGTAGTTGCCTCTTGGCCTCCGGGGAATGAGGGCCGGATTTGAGATGGTAATGTCATATTGAAACATATTGAAATACCATGGTGATCTAATGCGGGTTGGCAGATTTTGGATCATGTTAGTCTGAGGCGTCTGTCCGCCGTGAGGTGACTTGTCCGCCAGGGGTGTCCCTTCCAGGAGCATAGACTTCAGACAGCATAGCTCAAAACTTCATTGTCCTACTCAAACTCCTTTACCACGTCAAGGTCTGATCCACAAAGGATTATATATATATATATATATATATATATATATATATATATATATATATATATATATATATATATATATATATATATATATATATACATATACGTTTCTAAATCATTCCGGGAGTCGATCTGTTCATTCTGTGAAGAGTCACGACTTTTCGCGAAAATCTTATTTGGTTTTTTAAGTGTTGTCCGCTTCGACCGAAGAGTCCAATTGACGTTTATGGGTCATTGCGTTCGTTCTTATAGGCGGCCGGCGACTGTGCAGATTGTATCGGGGTAGTTCGGGACTATTCGCGGCGCTCGGCAACGCTGTCGGGAATCCGTTTATTGATTTTTCTTCCTCGTCGCCACGTTGCCGTGTTTCTTCTTTTTTAGAAGCAATTTCCATACTTTTGGAATGTTGCAAGCGTCATTTTGCGTATTTACCTCACCCCTTTCTTCTATTTCGAGGGTTTCTCTGATTGTTCGAACCTTGTAGTTTTCAACATTCGCTACTTCTTTGGCTCCTTCAAAATTGATTTTATATCCGATTTAAAGATGATGCTGGAACAGAGCGGAAGTGGTTTGTTTGTTTTTTAAGTTATTTTTATGTTCTTGTATTAAGTCGGAGGTCTCAGACTAATATGGTCCAAAATCTGCCAACCCGCATTGGACCAGCGTGGCAGATTATATTCCATGCCTTGAACATGACAGTACAGCTTCAAACACGGCCCTCATTCCCCGGGGGCCAAGGAACAACTACCTACGGCAGTGGGAAGACCTGCCCCAAGGCAAAGGGTATTAAGAATCAGCAGGTGAGATCAGGCTGCCATTGGCCTTTTAACATTGCTACGCTTAATAAACGGACTATGAAAACGAGGGTCCAATTGCAAGAACTGGTAATCGAACTTGACAGCATTCATTGGTATATTATTGGGTTTGTGAAACATGGAGAAAGGGCGAAGAGTTAATTAAATTGGGACCAACTGGGCACGTACTCCATATCCGAGGTACCGAATTGGATTCCTCATCAATCGAAAGCTGCAAAACAGTGTAGTCAAATTTGAAAAGTATATCAAAAGTATATCTGACTGACTAGCCCAATGCGCCATTCAGCTGAATAAAAAGTTTAAGCTTCAAATTGTCCAAGCTTATACACCAACTGAGCTTATACAACAATGAGGAAATTGAGGAATTCTATGATGATGAGGCCCAATTTCTAGACAAGGAGAAGTGTAGGTACACAGTCCTGAAGGTTGACTTTAATGCCAGAATCGTAAAAGCAAGAACTGGTGAGAAAGTCACTGGTCCATATGGAAATGGTGAGAAAATGGACATGGAAAAGTCCATCTGGACTCACAAGTAAAATTGACTACTAAATCATGTCAAACGATAAAACAATATATTGCAATTGTACTGTCCTTAACCATTTTAATGTCGGAAGTAACCACCGAATGGTACGAGCAAAGATTAGGATAAACTGATGAAAAGAGCACGAAAGAATGATAAGATCAAAAAGGGGCAAAGTGGATTCTGAGAAGGTGCTAGAGAGGGACAGCGACTTTGAAATTCCTATGTCGCACTACTTTGCTATGTTGCAAGACCCGGATGAGATAGAAATTACAGGCCAATTTGAAGAAATCGCCAACAATGTGCTTGAAACAGCTGTTTCAATATCACCTGAAGATAAATGTTTCAAACAGTCAAAAATCTCCATTACGACCATTTTTAATAGGCAGGGTCGAATAGGCTGAGCTTTGCAAAACTATAAGAAAATGTATTCGAGAGAAAACGTGCCGATTTCACATGCAGCTAGAGCAAAAAACTGTAAAAAAAACAAGAAAATTAACAAAGCTAAATAGAAGGTGAGAAAGAAACGGACGCAAACGTTTGCCTTAATGCGTGAGGATGGTACAGTGTACAAGGAGCGGCCGGAAATGTCAAAGATTGTCCGAATATTTTATTCAAAATTATATGAGGATCATAACCAGTCAAGAACATCAATGCTCATTGAAGAACACATGCTAGATATCCTGGTGGAGGAAGTGACAAAGGCTATGAACTCGATGAAAAATGGCAATTCTCCAAGAAAAGATAGTATAACTGTTGAGATGTTAAAAGCTGGTGGCTGGACGTTCCATAAAACGCTAGCAAAATTATATTCAGAATGCCTCAAAGAACAAAAAGTACCCAAGTTATGGAAAAATTCGGAAATGATTCTTTTATATAAAAAGGGAGTACAGGATGATTTAAAACACTACCGCCCAATAATCCTTGTATCAGTGGTGTAGAAATTTTTCACCAAGATAATATCTAAAAGAATATTACGAAAACATAATGATGCACAACCAAAAGAGCAAGCTGGATTCAGAAGTAGATTCAGAACAATGGATCACATTCAGATTCTATAGCAGGTTAGAAAGATACAACGAATGCTCTATGCCACTGTATTTGGCTTTCATCGATTATGAAAAAGCATTTAATTCAATATCAGAGCAGGCCATAATGGATGCATTGCTTAACCAAGGTGTAGAGAAAATCTATTAAATCTACTAGGATCGATATATGATAAAGCTACAGCGACAATCCATCTTGATGATCTTAAGGTTGGAATTAATGTAGTGCGGGGTGTACGGTAGGGTGACACAATGTCTCCTCTTCTTTGTCTTTTGTTAGTTGTTCTTCTTTCAAAAGACCCAGATAAGCTGCAAAGATCCCTAGAAGAGCTGCAAAGAGCTGGATAATGATTTGGCTTGAAAATAAATCAGAAGAAAACTCAGGCCATATTCAATAAATTTGCTGAAGAGAAAAGAATATCTATTTTAGGAACGCATTTGGAAGTTGTGGATCACCATATATCTTGGGCAGATGATGTCCAAGCTTCAGTCAACTTTTTTAATTATTAATGTAGGGCTCAGTAAACTTCATGGTTCATGATTTTTACACACTTCATTAGGTAAGGTTATCATATAAATAGAACATAGTTTAGTTTTATAATTAGATTTAATCATCTCCCGATGATGCTAACATGGTTAGGGAAACATGCGTCGAGAAGTCTTAAAAAGTGATTTGGTGTTTAGTGGTAAATCTCTTCGAGTTTAGTGTTTCACACCGAAGGTTCCACTAGAAACGGAAATAAAGCTTTATCATAAGTACACTACTAAAATTAGGCTTATTGGAGTAGATGTTTGGTTTCTTAAATCATGCCAGGTTAAGGTTTCAATAAGAGAATTGATCGTTTTACGATTCTCTAGTGTGGCATTGTAGCCACATACACATTTATCCCAAAAAACAGGAGACCATTTGGTTTGAAGGGCTTCTTCAGCGAACAACTTTTGTTGGGTTTGACTTATTTCAAAATACCTATGCAGTCGACTGTTGTTTATTTTTGGGCTCATATGCATAGATATAAGATTCGTCAACTGTGTGGATGTGTTATTCACGAGCTTGGACGCACCCTGATTGTATTTTTTGAGTACTTCTTTGCGCGAATCCACAAGAGCTTTTTTTTGAACGATTGTCAAATTATGCAGAATCCAATCCGCACAAATCTTTTTCACGGTTAAATGTTCATGTAAAATATCACATGACAATCTTGCTTTATCAGTTCGCGCACAATATCGATGTTTTCTGGCACAACAACCGATTTTGGAGGATCTTCTTTAAATTCGTCCGTGAGCGAACGACGGTCACGATTGAATTCACTAAACCAGTGATATATAATGATTTTAGATAGTGTTTTATCGTCAAAAGTCGTAATGAGTGATCGCACTGTTGCTGAGATAATCCACGTCGAAAGTCATAGTAAATCATCGCACAAAAATTCTCACGAGTTAATTCCATTTTTTTACTGAGATGAAATTTTCAAGTCATTAAACACACAAATAGCATCCGTATGATAAAACGTTCTGAGTACGTATGCAGTCAACAATATCAAACTTTACGATGTCAAATGGCGTCTAGCAACACCAATATTGTCAATTCTGGATACATAAATAGCAACCCTCTTATATGCATTCAAAAGCCCCATTTTTTCTCTACAAAACTATTAGCATCATTTTTCTGAAAAACTTACTTTAATTAACTTTCAAGGTTTTGAAGTGGAAATGCCTGACGACAACAATCCTCATTTTCGGCACTTGCTATATTTCGCCTTTCGTCGTGGTCAAAAATCTACAGAAGCAGTTCGAGAATATATGGAATGAGTTGCGCCGTATATGGAGAGGACGCTAGAGATGATCGAACCGCTTGATATTGGTTTACCAAGGTTAAGAATGGCACCTTCGGTCTGGACGGCATGCCCCGCTTTCGCCGACCTTCCGTCTTCGACGAGAACCATCTTAAAGCGTTTTTTAAGGAAGACGGTCATCAAACATGCCAAGAAACATGTTTGGGATGGATTGGAAACATGGATTGCAGACTTGGAAGAATTTTCCAACATTTTCAATCTATAGAATTTTCTTAAAATTCGGCGCTTCGGAGCTTAAAAACACTAAGAAACACATGGCCACAAGTAACAATTCTTGTACAAAATCATCACTGGAGGTGGGAAATACTGTCTCTACATCAATATAAAGCCAAAGAAGCAGTGGATAGTAACTAGAGACACACCGAAGCCGAGAGTTAAACAAGATCTCCATTCCAAGAACACCGTCATCTGCCTTTTTGTGGGAAATGCTGGAGCAGAACAAGGCTGTCGACAAGGAATGCTACCTCGCCCGGCTGCATCGTATATATATATAACACAACAATGCCCAACCTCACAGTAAACTAATATATATATATATATATATATATATATATATATATATATATATATATATATATATATATATATATATATATATATATATATATATATATATATATAACCCAGGTCGCGTCTGCAGTGGCAACCACTGGCAACCTGGTCGGCGTCTGTTCACCCAGGGGGTGCGGCTGTACACCACTCTCCAGGAACTAACAATCCCTGGTTCTAAACTTCCAATGGAAATACTGGACCTATAAACTTATAAGCAACCATGCCTCGTGCAAGTAATAACAATGATACCCCAGGTGGTAACCAATCCATCTGTCGACAGATGGCAACCGGGTTTTCGGATTCTGGAGATCCTGGACTTTCACGATCTTAAAAAAGTTTTCCGGCAAATTTCCATATAAAATACCTACATATATTGGTACCTTCAACATCAACACGCTTATCCAACCAGGAAAACTTCACAATCTTCAGAACTTGACAGGCAAAAGATACTTGTGCTTGTCTTAGAAGAAACACGCATCACGGATGAGGACACGGTGTACTATGGGAACTATTGCATATTCAAAAGCAGCACAGACAAACGAGTCGCCAGGTGCGCTCCGCTTCTGGACATGGCCTTTGTGGCACATAAAGGGATAGTTAACTCTATTGAGGAAATCACGCCCATAAACAATAGACTAATGACAATGCGCCAATAAAAATACACTATGATCAACGTACATGCCTCCACAAATGGAGACAACAAAAAAACCAAGTCTACAGAGAAACTCTAGGCAACACAGAAGGTAATGGCAAAGGTCCCAAAGGATAATGTCAAAATTTTACTGGGCGACTTTAACGCACAAATCGGTAGAGAAAAAATATATCAGAAAACAGTAGGCAAATTCCCCGGTCATAAATTTTCACAAAAAACCCTTGGTGGGACTCGGAATGCGAAAGTGCATTGCAGCGACGCAAACGAGCATTTCAGGAGTACAGCACTAAAAAATCCCCAGAAAATCAACAGCTTTTTGACGTGACTAGAAAACAGACCGCAAAGGTTATCAGGCAAACTAAGAGGAAGTAAATGACGGAACAACTAAACTCTACAGAGGAGAATTTCTGCAATTATAACACGAGATACTTTTATAGGACTTTTGCAGGAGAAATCCGTGGATACACACCACAAAATCTTTGCTTCAGAAAGCGGAATGGGGGATTAGCGCTAATCAATCAGGAGAATTGTCAGGAACTATCACACTATTTCTCTGATCTCCTCAATTGCCCTGAACACGATACAAGATTTCCCAAGGAAAATTGTATCCATACCCACTCAGAATCATCAGCACCAACACAGGAAAAAATCCACAGGGACATACGCAAACTAAAGAATAACAGGTTATCCGGTGAAGATGGTATCACCGCTGAACTATTGAAAAACCTCGGACCAAATTCACTATTAGCAGAAAAAATCACAGAAAAATTACCAGATGAATAGAAATGTGTTCTTATCCACCCGCTTCACAAGAAGGGAGACAGAACAGATGTGAACAACTACAGAGGAATCTCCTTACTACAAGTCACTTACAAAATCCTCTCAGCATGCTTTCTTCAGAGAACACAAGAACAACTAGAACACAAAATAGGTGAGTACCAGGTAGGCTTTCACCCTGGTCGCTCATGCACTGAACAAATATTTAACCAAAAAACAATACTGAAATACAAAGCTATCAGGAACGTCCCAATCATCTGCACGTTCGTGGACTTCAAGAAAGCATACGACTGCATCGACCGAAAATCTCTGTTCAACCCCAAAACACTACGATTGATCAAGCAGACACTGACTGACACAACCTCTAAAGTGAAATTTATGGGAGAAATTTCCGAATCTTTCCTGATTAAAGTACTTGGAGTACGCCAAGGAGATGGGTGAACCCCAATCCTCTTCCACCTGGTCCTGGACAAAGTCATAAGGGAATGGAAAATCGAGGACACTGGAAACTAATACGACTCGGACGATCCAAAAACAATATAGAAATATCATGCCTGGCCTTCGCAGACGACCTAGCCATATTCGCAGGCAATGAAAAAAGAGCAACCAAACAGATCGAAGTCCTCAAGGAATGTGCAGAGAAAGTCGGCCTACAAATCTCCTTTCAAAAAACCGAATTGTTCTGCTCAAAATTAAATGTCCAAAATTTGAACACCAAGTAATGGTGTTCAAAATTTGAACACCAAGTAATACCGGCAAAATAAATAGGGTCACTCACTTCAAATACCTGAGCGAGATCCTCGAACGGACAGACACTACAACACAGTAATCAAACCAAAGATACTATACGTAAGCGAGACACTTACACTTCATACAAAAAGCGGTATAGAAGACATACTAAAAGAAGAACGCAAAATTATGAGGAAAATTCTCTGCCCAAAACTGACAGAGGAAGGATACAGACTACATTCTCGAAATACCACAGAGAGAATGTCCAACGTAGCGGCGGACATAAGAAAAAGAAGGTTGAAATTCTATGGACATATCAGTAGATTCCCACTGACAAGACTCACCAACAGAATTCTTACATACATACAAAGAGTCAAGTCAACAGTTCCATGAATCACACAAGTCAGAGCTAATCTGGGAAAGGCACAAATTGGCCCGACAGAATTTGAGGATAGAAGAACGTACAGAAACAAAATAGATATGTGGAACGTTGCATCAGAGAGCGAAGTTTCGAGGTGATCGCGAAGAAAGTGGACGGAGGAGAGAAAGAGAATCCACGGAGAAAGGATGAGAAAGGTGTGGATGGTCAGAAAGAATGAGTCAGAAAGGTCGAGTACGCTGAGCTCTGCAAAACTATAAGAAAACGTATCAGAGAGGACAGGCGCCTATTCAACATGCAGTTAGTGCAAAAATCCCTGGAAAAAAACAAAGGAATTAACAAGGCTAACCAGAAGCTGAGAAACAAAAGAACGCAAATGTATGCCTTAATGCGCGAGGATGGCACAGCGTGCAGTGCGCGTACGCAAATGTTAGAGGTTGTCAGAAAATTTTATTCCCAGTTATATGAAGATCAGAATCAATCAAAGACAACAATACCCACGAGGGCAGTGTAACTGTCCAAATGCTAAAAGCTGGTGGTTGGGCGTTACATAAATTAATAAAAATTTCAGTTTTAGGAAGGGATTTGGAGACTGTGGACCACTTCATATATCTTGAGCAGAGGATTACAATGAAGGGGGATACCGCCCTGGAGGTGGAACGGCGTGTTAAATATGGCTGGCAAGCTCAACATAATGTTTAAGAGCAGTCTCCCACTTTGACTGAAAAGAAGAATCTTCGATCAGTGCGTCCTACCCGTTATGACATACGGAAGTGAAACCTGGACACTCACATCGCAATCAATTTAAAAACTTCGGTAGTACTGAGGGGAATGGAAAAATGTATGCTTGACATTATAGGACGAGACGAAGCCCTGCGCATGGATCAGAAAACAAACGACTGTGTGTGACATCATTGGAGGAGTGAAGTAATTGAAATGGAAATAGGCAGGCCACATAGCGGGGCGATGGCAGAGGAAAGCCCAGGACCGTAAAAGTAGGAAGCATGCCGAAGAGGCCTTCATCCTGTAGTGGATCGACACGGGCTGATGATGGTGAAGATATATACTCTTACGTGGAGCATAGGTCTTCAATAAAAGCGCGCCAACTGGTTCTATTTTGCGCTAGAATCTTGACTTCTTCTGAGGACATGTTCACTCTTTTCAAGTTGATCATTAATAGTTCTCTTCCAAGTCCAATGCTATTTTGGTTATACAGTTGTTTTTTTTTCTGAGTGTGTGCCAAAATCATCCCCACTTACGAAGTACTATCTCGTGTTCAATTTGCTTTTGGTTTGTATTATGGAACAAGTCTTCGGTTCGAATCTTGTTCGGCCAGAACACTGCCAAGGAGACCCTGAATGATCTTGAATGGGTTTTTTCTTATCCTCCGTACTCTCCAGATCTTGCACCAACTGATTATCACCTCTTGCGCTCGCCATCCAACCGAATGAACACCTTAACCTTCGTCAAATGATTGATTCTTTTTTTAATATACATTTTTAATAAAAAACATTTCTGTTTATGATTTCGACTTACATTTTCTGAAATTTTTCTTTAAAAAATTAATATTCTATATTTTCTGTTCTGGAATAAACTACAATGGAACTCAATTCTATTATTGGAATCTTCGGTATAAAACACTAAACTCGAAGAGATTTACCATTAAACACTAAATCACTTTTTCAACCCTCTCGACGCACGTATCGCTAATCATGTTAGCATAGAAGATCTGATCTAAATTGAATAATCTCCTATGATGCTAATATGGTTGGCGAAACTCGCGTCGAGTAGTTTGGAGAAGTGATTTAGTGTTTATTGGTAAATCTTACAAGTTTTAATACAATGAAACTACTTATTGGAGTCAAAAATGAGGTTTAAAATTCCTAAGGAGAAGAAATTGAGATGACTTATAGATTCGACGCGCAAAAACTTAAAGATCAAAAACATTCCAACGAGATCTCAGTGGGAACCTAAAAAAATTAAATGTTACTAACTTACAACTTAGACCTCAATCAGTCAATTGTAGTACACAGACAGCCGACGACATCATAGGTAAATTTAATCATCAAAGACCCGGTCAAGAATGGTTTGATGATGGGTGTGGTCAAATAGCAAGCAGAAAAAACTCTGCTTGCAAAAATCTTCACAACAGAGACCGAAACTCAAGGAATATAAGATTTGGAGAAAATAAGAAAAGAACATTCACTGGAAAAACATGCCAAGCTAAAAGAAACTAGAGCACACTGTAAGGCAATTAAATCTGGACTGAGAAATAGATCTTTTGTTGGCAACACTTTTCTATCTAACACTGGCGAAGCCGACATTTACAGAATAGTTACAATAATGAACAAAAGCATATAACTAGTAGCCTTCGTAGATGACGTGAGTATTATAACTAGAACTAAAAGAGACATGGTACAGGCATTGGTTGCACTTGAAGAGGCTGCAAGTCAGGTATCGCTGCAAAAAAAACATACAAAACCCGAAATTCGTGTATGCCGGAATACGTTCTGAAAGACTGCTTGAGATTCAGAATCTAACCATTACATATACAACATCGAATCCGTTAACGAATTTGTGTAGTACAATGCTCTTGAGTTATAGATAACAACTATACGAATGCTGAAAATATATCTAGCTATAGATATTTAGCAGCTTAGCAATACAACTTATCCTTCGGAAACCTGAATGGTGACATAAAACGATGAAAAACTGCTTGGTATATTCGAGAGAAAGGTGTTCAACCATAATTACGGAGGAATCCAGGAGAACAAAGAGTGGCGTAGACCAGGGGGTCACCAAACTTTCCAGCCTTAGGGCCATACTGATTACTCCAATAAGTTCCAAAGGCCACAATTGTTTTAATTTTCTTGCCATTATCAATAATTTCTAAACTAGTCGCCGAGTACGCGCCCTAGACGAGCATAGGCTTGCTTAATTCGTCGGATTTGGCCCGCGGGAAGTAGTTCGGAGACCCCTGGAGTAGACGCTATAATTATACGCTATACAGAGAATATTAGGACATCCATATACTTACCTTTATCAAAGTGGGAAGCCTAAGATGGAAATGCCATGTCAAAAGGTTGAGTGACAGTAATCCCACTGTCAACAGCAAATAATTGGTCATGTCCCAATAGGTAAAAGATCCAAAAGAAGGCTTAAAATAGGTTTTATTGACCAAATAGTAGACATGAAGACAGATAAGATAACAAATTTGAATATAAAAGCCAGAAATAAGAACCAATAGTGTGACATTCTACAACTGTTCTATACAGATCTCTAAAAGTAATTAATATCACAATTCAGACAATTTTACTATAATTATTTTTATTCATAATAATATAATTATGTTACTATCAATAATAAATATTTTTTTTAGGTAAGGTTAAAAAAAACGTTAATCTAAACATCTCTAATAATTTCACCTCCCTATTATTAGTGACGTCATTTCAGTGACATGTTATTCAATTGGTGAAAAATTATAAATTACTAAATAAACCGTTATATAGTTCTTTTATTCCACATGTCTAAGCTCGTATAATTTTCCAGTAGTTTTTCTTGTTTTCTGTGATAAATTTCAATTAAACGCGATGAGGTTTTTCTTTGATATAGTGGTTTTCTGTAGATTCCATACATAACCTGTGTTTTTATTAGTACCTAAGGTGGTTGCGCGTACTGAAGTAGACCAGGAATCCTGTAAATAATAATGACGATTCGATTTTGATGTGTGGTATCTTCAAATGCGATATATAATTTTACCCTCACAATATGTTGTCTTTTGCATCGGTTTGTGGTGAACTTTTCTGAATCGGGTGTGAAAGGGTAGTTTAGTGCAAGTGCAGTTAAATGTAATGAATATTCTAACGGATATTTCCGTATACTGATGATGTAACTGTTACATTCAGGGATATGTAGGTAAGTAATTATTGATTATTATCGTTAATTTACTGCATACATTGCTGTCGAGAAGAAATACCCATTAAGCCCCTTCGAATCATACAGTGAATATTTGTTCTCTTTTTGGAAAAATTTTTTTTTTGGTCCGATTAAGAAATAAATTAATATTCGGTAGATATATAAACTGATCAATATATAAAGTGAGTTTTCCTAACATGTTTCCGCGGTTTTCTAAATGTTTTAGTGGAAATTTAGTTATTTATGAAGTCTTCTTTTGTTAGAAGTAGATCTTTCAAGGTGTTATTAAAATTTTTATTTTTGGGGATTGAATAAGAGTTTGTATTACCATCAAGATTGTATACACCAGTTTAGGGGGTGAGTTAACAAAGTGCTAATTTAAAATCAGTTGTATTCCGTTCATAGATATTCAGATTTCGTAAATGTAAATTTTATGATTAACTGTGCCTATGTTCATAGGATTACGTCATTTTCCCTACCCATTCATCAGAGGGTCAACAGGGATTTTGCAGTTTTTAACCGCCATTTTTGGCTTGAATATCTCTTCACGTTCAAGTTGATTTTCCGGTGATTTTTCTAAATATTTCATGGTGGTTTAGTGAATATTCGATTATTTGTGATTCCTATTCTCTTTGGAAGTGTGGATTTTATAGGATGGCATCAAAAACTTGCTTTGCGTTACATTTAAGTTTTAGAGAGTGTAAGTGTCTTGAAAACGGATGTTCAAGTGTTTATAAGGTGAGTAAAGGCTTATTTCTAAAATATTTTGCTAATGTTTAATGATTTTGCTGGGCTTTTCTGATGAATATTTCATAAATAGATTCTAACGGCCGGAAAAAGCGCGCCAAAGGCGCACGATGTCGATGCACTAGGTCAATATACTTTTTTAGGTGTTTCCTTTACTTGTTTGACGCCGCATTTAAGACGAAAGAAAGCCCCTTTATGAATTAATAATGACCATGTATGTTTAACACAAATTATAATATTATTGACGAAATTTGTCTAAAAAATATGACAATGACAGTTATGAAGAAAAGTCGTCCAAAATGTTATCGATTTATTGTTTTTCCTTAAACGTCCACCAGAGGGATCACAGTCATTTTGCAGTTTCTAACCGCCATTTGTTGTTTGAACATTTCTTCATATTCAAAGTGATTTTCTAGTGGTTTTTCCTTATTATTTCAAGGCGGTTTGGTGAAAATTTAATTACTTGTGATACCTGCTTTCCCTGAAAGTGCAGATTTTTCAAGATTGTATAAAACAACTTGCGCTTTTCTATATTTAACTGTTTGAAAGCGTAACTGTATTTAACGTGGCTTTTAATGTGTCTATTAGGTGAATAAATGCTGATTTATAAAAATTTTAGCAACTTTTTGATGTCTGCTGGCTTTTTCTGGTAAATATTCTATAAGTAGCTATAAAGCGCGTCAAAGGCCGCTCGATAAACTCATCAATATACTATTTTGTTGTTTTCCTGGCTTGTTGGGCACCGCATTCAAGACTAAAGAAAGCTACTTTATTAATTAATAATCAGCATGTATATTTTAATGCAAAAATATTAAAAATTGTTGCATTTTTATTCTAAACAATTTCAAATTGACTTATTAACACCTCCTCTAAACCGACTACAGTTAATTTCATTCGTTTCTCAGTATTTATAATCTGAACGTTGCTCCACGTTTAAAATGCTATTTTCAAAAGTGTTTCCGAGCTAAACTTAGCGCTTTAGTGAAAATTCGATTATTTGGGAAGGCTTTTTGCCTTGATAGTGTACATTTTGGGGAGATTCTAATAAAACCTTGTATTTTTCGAACAAAGAAGTACACAATGTGTGGTTTCCTCAAGAATACATTTTCTAATGTTAACAAAAGTGAACATATATTAAATTGTTGTGGGTTTTATGATATGATAAAATAGATCTGAAAAAATTGTGACAGTTGTGAAGAAAAACGCGCCAAAATTCTATCGATTTATTCTTTTTCCCTAAACGTCCGCCAGAGGGACGACAGTAACTTTGCAGTTTTAACCGCCATTTGTGACTTGAACATCGTTTCATATTCAAATTGATTTTCCAATGATTTTTCTAAATTATTTCATAGTGGTTCAGTGAAAATTCGATTATTTATGATTTCTGCTTTCCCTGTCAGTGTGGGTTTTATGATATTTCATCAAAAACATGCATTACCTTACATTCAAGTGTTAGAGACTGTCACTGTCTCGAAAATGAATTTTCAAGTGTTTATCGGGTAAGTGAATGCTGATTTGCAATTATTTTAAAAAATATCAAAAATTGTTATATTTTTATTCCAAAGGTTAATTCCAAATTGGTTTATTAACTCTCCAGCAGTGTGACTTTAGATGATTTCATTTATTTCTCAATATTTATAATTTATACCTTTCTAAACAAATATGTCATTTTCAAAAGTTTTTTTAAGTTAAACAAAACGGATTAGTGAAAATTCAATTATTTGTTGAGCCTTTTTCCCTTGATATTGTGTATTTCTGAAGATTCCAATATAAACATGTTTTAGGGTTGTTTGTATCTCTTAAATTTTTGTGGATTTTTAAATATTACCGATGAAATTTGTCTGAAAAAGTATTGTGACCGTTACGAAGAAAAACCAGCCAAATATTGTCCAACGGTTTTTTGTTTTTCCATAAATGTCCACCAGAGGGACGAACGCCATTTCGCAGTTTATAAAAGCCAATTGCATCTCTAACACCACTTCTTCAAAGCAATGTTTTAGTGACTTTTGCTAATTATTTTAAGGTGATTTAGATTCGATTACTTGATCTCTGCTTTCCTTAAAACAGCAGATTTTTTGACTGTCTAAGTTTTTCGAATTTTTATAGAATCTTTGTTAATTTTAATGGGTTTTTGGTTAGTATGTCTTATGGCGCTTAAAAGGCTCGGAAAGAAAAGCGCGCCAAATTTGTTGTTCGACTTAGTGGACCAAAAGGCCCCTTGTAGTACTTTTTCTACCAGTACTCTGGCCCTAGATAATTTTTTTACAAACTAACGGAAATTTTTTCATAAATTAATATCCAACTTATATTTTTAATGTAAAAATATTAATAATAATTCCAATTAGTCCAAGCGTCACTTCATAAATGGTTTCCTAAACCTCTATCATAAATACAATGATCTTATTTGCGCATTGTTTGCAAACACATCTGATTTGAACGTGTCCTCATATCCAAAGCGATTTTTTCAATAATTTTTTCAATAATATACGTTTTTCATTGTCTATAAAATTCATAGTTGTTATTATTTAAGTAAAACAACATTGGGTATTTGTTAACTAATTCTAGATACATTTCCTTTAGATTTGACCTGGATATGGATTCGGAAGGACCAGCAGCCTTGGTTTACAGAGTCCTCGTATGCAGCCATACGTTGATCGCAGATCTGGTGAGTGCAAAGTTGATGTGCTGAGGTTGCAAATGTAGTTTAACTTAATTCAAAGACTTATTATCGATATCTTACGATTTTCAGTGTTACTTGGAGCTCCAAAAAGTGAGGTTTAATGTTGACAATTCTCAAAAATTGAGCGTGAAGAAGTGAACATCAAAGAATATTTCCAATAGCTTTGTGAGGTAAGCAGTTCTATATATGTTTTTCATAGTCTATATAATTCATAGTTATTATTTGTGCAAAACAACATTGGGTATTGGTTAACTAATTCTAAATAAATTTTCTTTAGATTTGACCTGGATATGGATTTTAAAGGACCAGCTGCCTTGTTTTACAGTGTCCTCGTATACAGCCATACTTTGATCACAGATCTGGTAAGTGTTTCCTACCATTAATTATTCTATGAATTTCCTTTAATATATTTAAGAAAAATTGATGTGCTGGAGTTTTGAATGTGGTTTAACTTAATTCAAAAACTTATTATCAATATCTTATAATTTTCAGTGATACTTAGAGCACCAAGAAGTGAGGTTTAATGGTGACAATTGGTTTGACCTAGATATGCATTTGGAAGGACCAACAGCCTTGTTTTACAGAATCCTCGTATGCAGCCATACGTTGATCGCAGATCTGGTGAGTGCAAAGTTGATGTGCTGAGGTTGCAAATGTAGTTTAACTTAATTCAAAGACTCATTGTCGATATCTTACCATTTTCAGTGTTACTTGGAGCCCTGAAAAGTGAGGTTTAATGTTGACAATTCCCAAAAATTGAGCGTGAAGAAGTGAACATCAAAGAATATTTCCAATAGCTTTGTGAGGTAAGCAGTTCTATATATGTTTTTCATAGTCTATATAATTCATAGTTGTTATTATTTGTGCAAAACAACATTGGGTATTTGTTAACTAATTCTAAATAAATTGTCTTTAGATTTGACCTGGATATGGATTTGAAAGGACCAGCTGCCTTGTTTTACAGAGCTCTCGTATACAGCCATACTTTGATCACAGATCTGGTGAGTGTTTCCTACCATTAATTATTCTATGAATTTCCTTTACTATATTTAAGAAAAATTGATGTGCTGGAGTTCTGAATGTGGTTTAACTTAATTCCAAAACTTATTATCAATATCTTATGATTTTCAGTGGTACTTAAATCACCAAGAAGTGAGGTTTAATGGTGACAATTGGTTTGACCTAGATATGGATTTGTAAGGACCAGCTACCTTGTTTTACAGAGTCCTGCTATACAGCCATACTTTGATCACAGATCTGGTGAGTGTTTCCTACAATTAATTATTCTATGAATTTCCTTTACTATATTTGGGCAAAATTGATGTGCTGGAGTTTTGAATGTGGTTTAACTTAATTTAATATCTTATGATTTTCAGCGATATTTAAAGCCAGAAGAAGTGAGGTTTAATGGTGACAATTGGTTTGACCTAGATATGGATTTGAAACAGACCAGCAGCCTTGTTTTACAGAGTCCTCGTATGCAGCCATACATTGATCGCAGATCTGGTGAGTGCAAAATTGATGTGCTGGGGTTGCAAATGTAGTTTAACTTAATTCAAAGATTTATTATCGATATCTTATTTTTATTTTTAGCACCATTTGGAGCCCCAAGAAGTGAGGTTAAATGGTGAGAATTTCCAAAAATTGAGCGTGAAGAAGTGAACATCAAAGAATATTTCCAATAATTTTATGAGGTAAGCAATTCTATATATGTTTTTCATAGTCTATATAAGTCATAGTTAATAATATTTGTGTAAAACAATACTGGATATTTGTTAACTAATTCTTGATAAATTTCCTTTAGATTTGACCTGGATGTGGATTTGGAAGGACCACAGCCTAGAATACAGAGTCCTAGAATACAGTCATACATTGATCACAGATCTGGTGAGTGTTTCCTACCATTAATTATTCTATAAATTTCCTTTACTATATTTAAGAAAAATTGATGTCCTGGAGTGCTGAATGTGGTTTAACTTAATTCCAAAACTTATTATCAATATCTTATGATTTTCAGTGGTACTTAGATCACCAAGAAGTGAGGTTTAATGGTGACAATTGGTTTGACCTAGATATGGATTTGGAAGGACCAGCCGCCTTGTTTTACAGAATCCTCGTATGCAGCCATACGTTGATCGCAGATCTGGTGAGTGCAAAGTTGATGTGCTGAGGTTGCAAATGTAGTTTAACTTAATTCAAAGACTCATTGTCGATATCTTACGATTTTCAGTGTTACTTGGAGCCCTAAAAAGTGAGGTTTAATGTTGACAATTCCCAAAAATTGAGCGTGAAGAAGTGAACATCAAAGAATATTTCCAATAGCTTTGTGAGGTAAGCAGTTCTATATATGTTTTTCATAGTCTATATAATTCATAGTTGTTATTATTTGTGCAAAACAACATTGGGTATTTGTTAACTAATTCTAAATAAATTGTCTTTAGATTTGACCTGGATATGGATTTGAAAGGACCAGCTGCCTTGTTTTACAGAGCTCTCGTATACAGCCATACTTTGATCACAGATCTGGTGAGTGTTTCCTACCATTAATTATTCTATGAATTTCCTTTACTATATTTAAGAAAAATTGATGTGCTGGAGTTCTGAATGTGGTTTAACTTAATTCCAAAACTTATTATCAATATCTTATGATTTTCAGTGGTACTTAGATCACCAAGAAGTGAGGTTTAATGGTGACAATTGGTTTGACCTAGATATGGATTTGGAAGGACCAGCAGCCTTGTTTTACAGAATCCTCGTATGCAGCCATACGTTGATCGCAGATCTGGTGAGTGCAAAGTTGATGTGCTGAGGTTGCAAATGTAGTTTAACTTAATTCAAAGACTCATTGTCGATATCTTACGATTTTCAGTGTTACTTGGAGCCCTAAAAAGTGAGGTTTAATGTTGACAATTCCCAAAAATTGAGCGTGAAGAAGTGAACATCAAAGAATATTTCCAATAGCTTTGTGAGGTAAGCAGTTCTATATATGTTTTTCATAGTCTATATAATTCATAGTTGTTATTATTTGTGCAAAACAACATTGGGTATTTGTTAACTAATTCTAAATAAATTGTCTTTAGATTTGACCTGGATATGGATTTGAAAGGACCAGCTGCCTTGTTTTACAGAGCTCTCGTATACAGCCATACTTTGATCACAGATCTGGTGAGTGTTTCCTACCATTAATTATTCTATGAATTTCCTTTACTATATTTAAGAAAAATTGATGTGCTGGAGTTCTGAATGTGGTTTAACTTAATTCCAAAACTTATTATCAATATCTTATGATTTTCAGTGGTACTTAGATCACCAAGAAGTGAGGTTTAATGGTGACAATTGGTTTGACCTAGATATGGATTTGAAAAGGACCAACAGCCTTGTTTTACAGAGTCTTCGTATGCAGCCATACATTGATCGCAGATCTGGTGAGTGCAAAATTGATGCGTTGGGATTGCAAATGTAGTTTAACTTAATTCAAAGATTTATTATCAATATCTTATGATGTTTAGCACCATTTGGAGCTCCAAGAAATTAGGTTAAATGGTGACAATTACCAAAAATTGAGCGTGAAGAAGTGAACATCAAAGAATATTTCCAATAGTTTTATGAGGTAAGCAGTTCTATATATGTTTTTCATAGTCTATATAATTCATAGTTGTTATTATTTGGGTAAAACAATACTGGGTATTTGTTAACTAATTCTTGATAAATTTCCTTTAGATTTGACCTGGATGTGGATTTGGAAGGACCACAGCCTAGAATACAGAGTCCTAGAATACAGTCATACATTGATCACAGATCTGGTGAGTGTTTCCTACCATTAATTATTCTATGAATTTCCTTTACTATATTTAAGAAAAATTGATGTGCTGGAGTTCTGAATGTGGTTTAACTTAATTCCAAAACTTATTATCAATATCTTATGATTTTCAGTGGTACTTAAATCACCAAGAAGTGAGGTTTAATGGTGACAATTGGTTTGACCTAGATATGGATTTGTAAGGACCAGCTACCTTGTTTTACAGAGTCCTGCTATACAGCCATACTTTGATCACAGATCTGGTGAGTGTTTCCTACAATTAACTATTCTATGAATTTCCTTTACTATATTTGGGCAAAATTGATGTGCTGCAGTTTTGAATGTGGTTTAACTTAATTTAATATCTTATGATTTTCAGCGATATTTAAAGCCAGAAGAAGTGAGGTTTAATGGTGACAATTGGTTTGACCTAGATATGGATTTGAAACAGACCAGCAGCCTTGTTTTACAGAGTCCTCGTATGCAGCCATACATTGATCGCAGATCTGGTGAGTGCAAAATTGATGTGCTGGGGTTGCAAATGTAGTTTAACTTAATTCAAAGATTTATTATCGATATCTTATTTTTATTTTTAGCACCATTTGGAGCCCCAAGAAGTGAGGTTAAATGGTGAGAATTTCCAAAAATTGAGCGTGAAGAAGTGAACATCAAAGAATATTTCCAATAATTTTATGAGGTAAGCAATTGTATATATGTTTTTCATAGTCTATATAAGTCATAGTTAATAATATTTGTGTAAAACAATACTGGATATTTGTTAACTAATTCTTGATAAATTTCCTTTAGATTTGACCTGGATGTGGATTTGGAAGGACCACAGCCTAGAATACAGAGTCCTAGAATACAGTCATACATTGATCACAGATCTGGTGAGTGTTTCCTACCATTAATTATTCTATAAATTTCCTTTACTATATTTAAGAAAAAATGATGTCCTGGAGTGCTGAATGTGGTTTAACTTAATTCCAAAACTTATTATCAATATCTTATGATTTTCAGTGGTACTTAGATCACCAAGAAGTGAGGTTTAATGGTGACAATTGGTTTGACCTAGATATGGATTTGGAAGGACCAGCCGCCTTGTTTTACAGAATCCTCGTATGCAGCCATACGTTGATCGCAGATCTGGTGAGTGCAAAGTTGATGTGCTGAGGTTGCAAATGTAGTTTAACTTAATTCAAAGACTCATTGTCGATATCTTACGATTTTCAGTGTTACTTGGAGCCCTAAAAAGTGAGGTTTAATGTTGACAATTCCCAAAAATTGAGCGTGAAGAAGTGAACATCAAAGAATATTTCCAATAGCTTTGTGAGGTAAGCAGTTCTATATATGTTTTTCATAGTCTATATAATTCATAGTTGTTATTATTTGTGCAAAACAACATTGGGTATTTGTTAACTAATTCTAAATAAATTGTCTTTAGATTTGACCTGGATATGGATTTGAAAGGACCAGCTGCCTTGTTTTACAGAGCTCTCGTATACAGCCATACTTTGATCACAGATCTGGTGAGTGTTTCCTACCATTAATTATTCTATGAATTTCCTTTACTATATTTAAGAAAAATTGATGTGCTGGAGTTCTGAATGTGGTTTAACTTAATTCCAAAACTTATTATCAATATCTTATGATTTTCAGTGGTACTTAGATCACCAAGAAGTGAGGTTTAATGGTGACAATTGGTTTGACCTAGATATGGATTTGGAAGGACCAGCAGCCTTGTTTTACAGAATCCTCGTATGCAGCCATACGTTGATCGCAGATCTGGTGAGTGCAAAGTTGATGTGCTGAGGTTGCAAAT
This sequence comes from Cosmopolites sordidus, assembly GCA_031761425.1. Lineage (NCBI taxonomy): Eukaryota > Metazoa > Arthropoda > Insecta > Coleoptera > Curculionidae > Cosmopolites > Cosmopolites sordidus. Next base: position 5,037 of record JARFXV010000104.1, on the reverse strand, counting down.
GTAGTTTAACTTAATTCAAAGACTCATTGTCGATATCTTACGATTTTCAGTGTTACTTGGAGCCCTAAAAAGTGAGGTTTAATGTTGACAATTCCCAAAAATTGAGCGTGAAGAAGTGAACATCAAAGAATATTTCCAATAGCTTTGTGAGGTAAGCAATTCTATATATGTTTTTCATAGTCTATATAATTCATAGTTGTTATTATTTGTGCAAAACAACATTGGGTATTTGTTAACTAATTCTAAATAAATTGTCTTTAGATTTGACCTGGATATGGATTTGAAAGGACCAGCTGCCTTGTTTTACAGAGCTCTCGTATACAGCCATACTTTGATCACAGATCTGGTGAGTGTTTCCTACCATTAATTATTCTATGAATTTCCTTTACTATATTTAAGAAAAATTGATGTGCTGGAGTTCTGAATGTGGTTTAACTTAATTCCAAAACTTATTATCAATATCTTATGATTTTCAGTGGTACTTAGATCACCAAGAAGTGAGGTTTAATGGTGACAATTGGTTTGACCTAGATATGGATTTGGAAGGACCAGCCGCCTTGTTTTACAGAATCCTCGTATGCAGCCATACGTTGATCGCAGATCTGGTGAGTGCAAAGTTGATGTGCTGAGGTTGCAAATGTAGTTTAACTTAATTCAAAGACTCATTGTCGATATCTTACGATTTTCAGTGTTACTTGGAGCCCAAATAAGTGAGGTTTAATGTTGACAATTCCCAAAAATTGAGCGTGAAGAAGTGAACATCAAAGAATATTTCCAATAGCTTTGTGAGGTAAGCAGTTCTATATATGTTTTTCATAGTCTATATAATTCATAGTTGTTATTATTTGTGTAAAACAACACTGGGTATTTGTTAACTAATTCTAAATAAATTGTCTTTAGATTTGACCTGGATATGGATTTGTAAGGACCAACAGCCTTGTTTTACAGAGTCGTGCTATACAGCCATACTTTGATCACAGATCTGGTGAGTGTTTCCTACAATTAATTATTCTATGAATTTCCTTTACTATATTTGGGCAAAATTGATGTGCTGGAGTTTTGAATGTGGTTTAACTTAATTCAAAAACTTATTATCAATATCTTATGATTTTTAGCGATATTTAAAGCCACAAGAAGTGAGGTTTAATGGTGACAATTGGTTTGACCTAGATATGGATTTGAAAAGGACCAACAGCCTTGTTTTACAGAGTCTTCGTATGCAGCCATACATTGATCGCAGATCTGGTGAGTGCAAAATTGATGCGTTGGGATTGCAAATGTAGTTTAACTTAATTCAAAGATTTATTATCAATATCTTATGATGTTTAGCACCATTTGGAGCTCCAAGAAATTAGGTTAAATGGTGACAATTACCAAAAATTGAGCGTGAAGAAGTGAACATCAAAGAATATTTCCAATAGTTTTATGAGGTAAGCAGTTCTATATATGTTTTTCATAGTCTATATAATTCATAGTTGTTATTATTTGGGTAAAACAATACTGGGTATTTGTTAACTAATTCTTGATAAATTTCCTTTAGATTTGACCTGGATGTGGATTTGGAAGGACCACAGCCTAGAATACAGAGTCCTAGAATACAGTCATACATTGATCACAGATCTGGTGAGTGTTTCCTACCATTAATTATTCTATGAATTTCCTTTACTATATTTAAGAAAAATTGATGTGCTGGAGTTCTGAATGTGGTTTAACTTAATTCCAAAACTTATTATCAATATCTTATGATTTTCAGTGGTACTTAAATCACCAAGAAGTGAGGTTTAATGGTGACAATTGGTTTGACCTAGATATGGATTTGTAAGGACCAGCTACCTTGTTTTACAGAGTCCTGCTATACAGCCATACTTTGATCACAGATCTGGTGAGTGTTTCCTACAATTAACTATTCTATGAATTTCCTTTACTATATTTGGGCAAAATTGATGTGCTGCAGTTTTGAATGTGGTTTAACTTAATTTAATATCTTATGATTTTCAGCGATATTTAAAGCCAGAAGAAGTGAGGTTTAATGGTGACAATTGGTTTGACCTAGATATGGATTTGAAACAGACCAGCAGCCTTGTTTTACAGAGTCCTCGTATGCAGCCATACATTGATCGCAGATCTGGTGAGTGCAAAATTGATGTGCTGGGGTTGCAAATGTAGTTTAACTTAATTCAAAGATTTATTATCGATATCTTATTTTTATTTTTAGCACCATTTGGAGCCCCAAGAAGTGAGGTTAAATGGTGAGAATTTCCAAAAATTGAGCGTGAAGAAGTGAACATCAAAGAATATTTCCAATAATTTTATGAGGTAAGCAATTGTATATATGTTTTTCATAGTCTATATAAGTCATAGTTAATAATATTTGTGTAAAACAATACTGGATATTTGTTAACTAATTCTTGATAAATTTCCTTTAGATTTGACCTGGATGTGGATTTGGAAGGACCACAGCCTAGAATACAGAGTCCTAGAATACAGTCATACATTGATCACAGATCTGGTGAGTGTTTCCTACCATTAATTATTCTATAAATTTCCTTTACTATATTTAAGAAAAAATGATGTCCTGGAGTGCTGAATGTGGTTTAACTTAATTCCAAAACTTATTATCAATATCTTATGATTTTCAGTGGTACTTAGATCACCAAGAAGTGAGGTTTAATGGTGACAATTGGTTTGACCTAGATATGGATTTGGAAGGACCAGCCGCCTTGTTTTACAGAATCCTCGTATGCAGCCATACGTTGATCGCAGATCTGGTGAGTGCAAAGTTGATGTGCTGAGGTTGCAAATGTAGTTTAACTTAATTCAAAGACTCATTGTCGATATCTTACGATTTTCAGTGTTACTTGGAGCCCAAATAAGTGAGGTTTAATGTTGACAATTCCCAAAAATTGAGCGTGAAGAAGTGAACATCAAAGAATATTTCCAATAGCTTTGTGAGGTAAGCAGTTCTATATATGTTTTTCATAGTCTATATAATTCATAGTTGTTATTATTTGTGTAAAACAACACTGGGTATTTGTTAACTAATTCTAAATAAATTGTCTTTAGATTTGACCTGGATATGGATTTGTAAGGACCAACAGCCTTGTTTTACAGAGTCGTGCTATACAGCCATACTTTGATCACAGATCTGGTGAGTGTTTCCTACAATTAATTATTCTATGAATTTCCTTTACTATATTTGGGCAAAATTGATGTGCTGGAGTTTTGAATGTGGTTTAACTTAATTCAAAAACTTATTATCAATATCTTATGATTTTTAGCGATATTTAAAGCCACAAGAAGTGAGGTTTAATGGTGACAATTGGTTTGACCTAGATATGGATTTGAAAAGGACCAACAGCCTTGTTTTACAGAGTCTTCGTATGCAGCCATACATTGATCGCAGATCTGGTGAGTGCAAAATTGATGCGTTGGGATTGCAAATGTAGTTTAACTTAATTCAAAGATTTATTATCAATATCTTATGATGTTTAGCACCATTTGGAGCTCCAAGAAATTAGGTTAAATGGTGACAATTACCAAAAATTGAGCGTGAAGAAGTGAACATCAAAGAATATTTCCAATAGTTTTATGAGGTAAGCAGTTCTATATATGTTTTTCATAGTCTATATAATTCATAGTTGTTATTATTTGGGTAAAACAATACTGGGTATTTGTTAACTAATTCTTGATAAATTTCCTTTAGATTTGACCTGGATGTGGATTTGGAAGGACCAACAGCCTTGTTTTACAGAGTCCTAGAATACAGTCATACATTGATCACAGATCTGGTGAGTGTTTCCTACAATTAATTATTCTATGAATTTTCTTTACTATATTTATGCAACATTGTTGTGCTGGAGTTTGGAATGTGGTTTAACTTATTCATAAACTTATTATCAATATCTTTTGATTTTCAGTGATACTTAGAGCCCCAAGAAGTGATGTTTAATGGTGACAATTGGTTTGACCTAGATATGGATTTGGAAGGACCAGCAGCGTTGTTTTACAGAGTCCTCGTTTACAGCCATACTTCGAGCCCCAAGAAGTGAGGTTTAATGGTGACAATTTCCAAAAATTGAACGTGAAGAAGTGAACATCAAAGATTATTTCCAATAGCTTTGTGAGGTAAGCAGTTCTATATATGTTTTTCGTAGTCTATATAATTCATAGTTGTTATTATTTGTGTAAAACAACACTGAGTATTTGTTAACTAATTCTAGATAAATTTTCTTTAGATTTGACCTGGATATGCATTTGAAAGGACCAGCTGCCTTGTTTTACAGAGCCCTTGTATACAGCCATACTTTGATCACAGATCTGGTGAGTGTTTCCTACCATTAATTATTCTTTGAATTTCCTTTACTATATTTAAGAAAAATTGATGTGCTGGTGTTTTGAATGTGGTTTAACTTAATTCAAAATCTTATTATCAATATCTTATGATTTTCAGTGATACTTACATCACCAAGAAGTGAAGTTTAATGGTGATAATTGGTTTGACCTAGATATGGATTTGGAAGGACCAGCAGCCTTGTTTTATAGAGTCCTCGTTTACAGGCATACATTGATCGCACATATGGTGAGTGCAAAATTGATGTGCTGGGGTTGCAAATGTAGTTTAACTTAATTCAAAGATTTTATATAGTTATTTTATGATTTTTAGCCCCATTTGAAGCCCTAAGAAGTGAGGCTTGACAATTGTGTGACAATTCCAGAAATTGAGCGTGAAGAAGTGAACATCAAAGAATATTTCCACTAGCTTTGTGAGGTAAGCAGTTCTATATATTTTTCGAAGTTTATATAATTCATAGTTGTTATCATTTTTGTAAAACAACACAATTTTCTTTAGGTTTGACCTGGATATAGATTTAAGAAGGACCAGCTGACTTATTTTACAGGGTTCTCGTATACAGCCATACATTGATCGCAGATCTGGTGAGTGTTTTTTACAATCCCTTATTGGATGCATTTGTTTTACTTTTACTCTATTTGTGCAAAATTGATATGCTGGAGTTGTAAATGTAGTTTAACTTCATT
>JARFXV010000103.1:520000-653561 GCA_031761425.1 Cosmopolites sordidus | reverse complement strand
GGTAAGTAAAACAAGTTATTAAATACAAGAAGAAAATTTAAAAAATCGCAGAAAAACAGGGAAGATCTATCTTTTTATCCCGGACTTCACCCCGTCTGTTTTTTAAATCTATTGCTGATTAAAGATATGCTTTTTCCCAAGTAAACGTTTTTTTGTGTCAGCACTGTAATTTGCTTCAACGGTTCTTTAACTTAACTGATGCACTTCCCCATTAATTTCCCATATGGCACTTGCATTTGTTGGGCAATTCAGCGTCACTAATTATTACGTCATCCAATGGTATAATGTGGAAAGCGAGATTACATGTACGAATCGAAGAAGGTCCCGATACAACCAGAAAGAGTGGGTTTCTCCCTCTGCATAGGGAGTCACGTGTACGGTCGAAAAAGTGTAATCATTGAACATTTCGATCCTCGTAATCCCTCAACACTGATGCGACATCAAGGGAGCCGGTATTTTAGCAGAAATAAAATCAACGAATTCGAAATATAGAGTTCACTATTTTTCAGTACTGATAAACTGAGAAGCGTGCGATCTAATATGCGGTAAGTTAAATTTTTGTATTCTTTGGTATTGAATTATCCACCATATAATTTTCACAATGAAATACAATGAAATTATTGTTCACCTGTTACACTTAATGATATACATACTTAATGATATTATACTTCTAGATAGACGACATCACAAAAAATTCCATATTAAATCCAAATCTACTGATTGATAAAAATTCCAAGCTCAAACTAGAAGATAACTAACTGTTTGTGTACAAGATAATTTTTAAGGGCCCCGTATTAAGGGCCCCGTAGGCCCTTAATTATATATTACAGAATTTTTGGCAAGGAGGGCAAGGAGGCAGTATTTTTCCATGTAACCAGAGTAGAATTACTGGTATTTGCTGTAATAGGATAGTAATCATAAACATTGACATTTACAACAAGACGATCCATAGTTGGCGCACCTCAGTACGTGATATTATTTTCAATAGAAAGGAACGAACTAATGTCTTTAGTTAAAGCTCTAATACATTTGTTAAGTAACTATGCAATAACAGAGGTGAAGTGCGTCGATTCAAATTCTTTAAATAAAAATACTAAAATATTTTTTTTCTATCTTATTTATTGTACATACGGTTGTAAAATTGTTCATTTTTTAGAATAGAGGATTCTTCAATACAAGAAACTACTATGCGACTCTTTAAACAATATGAAACAATATGATCAAAAAGTAAGATTACTTATATTTTAAAAATTCAAGCAGTTTACGTATCGATACAACCATTTGTTTTTAAGTTGGTATGACTGTCCTTGACATGTGAGAGACGTTTCATATCATTTAGCTTATAAGTTAAAAATTATAATGCCCTTTGTAACTGCTGAAAATGTTTGTCGACGATTTTTTAAAATTGGCAAAAATGTTTTCAATTGATAATAAGGATTTTAGTGTTGGTAAAGAAGCAGATGAAGATGAACCTCATTCAAGAAGACCTTCCACGTAAACCAATGAAGGATATATTACCGATATAAAGAATCTTGTACTGTGTAATGGCCGATTATATATTAGAAACATTGCAGATATTACTGGAATATCATATAGATCAATTAAATATATTTTGAGGAATAATTTATTGTAAACTAGTTTAGTTTTCTTAAATTAAATAAATATATTAAATTATATATTTAAGAACAAAAAATAAATATATAATTTTGAAAGTAATATTTTTTTTGCAAACTCCAGGGAAATACGAAATCACACCCAGAAATGCTGAAATATTTGGAAGAAATAGCTAAGCAAGAATTTTTGTCACTACTAAATGATATCATAATGGAACAGAAAGTACCAACAGACTGGAATATGGGTATAATATTGCCCTTGTTTAAAAATCAGATATCAAAGAATGTAAAAACTATAGAGGGATCACACTAACAAGTTGACCTGTAAAAATATTTACCACAATAATAGAGCATAGGTTGAGAGAAAAATTAGAAACAACATTAGAGGAACCACAGCATGATTTTAGAAAGGGTAGAAGGACACAACATCTGATCTTAAGAAAAGAAACCGAGATCCATGTTTTTTTTAACTTGAAAAATGCATTTAATAAGAGCAAAAAAAGGGATGTCTGGAAAAGTCTAAAAAGAAGAGTAATAGAAATTATCAAGGCTTTATACAACCACGACAAGAATAAGGTAAGAACGCATAACGATGAATCCACAGAATTTGAGACAGGAATAGGCCTAAGACAAAGCTGTGTACTGAGTTCACTGTTATTTTCAGTAATTATTGACGATGTAAAAAATAGCAAAGCAAATTGCAAGGGGGTTTAGGGGGCAATAGGGTTTAGAAAAATGCAAACAGTGACAACACAAGAATTTCTGTTCGCTGATGATATGGTCCTAACGGCAGATTAACTACTCCAAAACTACAAGATAACTTAGCGATATATAACGAAGACCTAAGAAAAGTAAACATGGAAATAAATATCGACAAAAGCAAAACAATGCTAATTGCAGGCACAAAAATAAAACTTAAAATTGTACTCAATGGGAAGGTAATAGAGCAAGTCAAAAACTATAAGTATTTTAGCTCAATAATAGAAGATAATGGAAAAATGTACGGTAAAATGAAAGAAAAAATGAGAAAAGCAGGCAAACTATACAACACCCTAAAAACAACATTCCTAGGAAAATGAGATATACCAAATGAGGTAAAAGCACAGGTGTATCAGAAAGTAGTGAGACTATCAATGATATACGGCAGCGAATCTTGGACCTTAACAAAGAGAAACAAAAGTAGAATTAGGCTGCAGAAATGAGATTCCTACGCAAAATAGAGGAAATTACAAGAAGGGATAGAGTGAGAAATGCGACAATAATAGAACTGGAAACGAAACCAATAGAAAGAGCAATAGAAGAAAGACAACTAAATTGGCTAGGACACATACACAGAATGAATGAAGAGAGATTAGCAAAACAAATCTATGAAGCAAAAACACGAAGAAAATTAAAGTTGGACGTCCAAGACTGAGATGGGAGGAACGAGTTCGACAAGCGAGAGAAAACTAGGAATTAATTGGAATGAAGCTAGAAAATTAGCACTGGACGGGAACTCATGGAGGATAAAAAATCATGAAATACCATCATGCTGAAATGTAAACAGTCAGTCTTGCACCTAACGGTACAACGGACTTTTAGATTAAATAAAATAAAAAGTAATAAAATTGTAAATTGAGTGTGTAAGGAATATTTTTTTAGTATACATTTTCCTGTAGTAAATTAATCTAAATATTCCTTTGTCCATAAAGATTTTCTGTATTTTTCTCTTATTTTCTGTGATCTTATACCGTGCTGTGCACAGCAACACTCATACCGGCTAACATTACAATGGTAGATGAATTCAGGAAACTGAAATTACACAATTAACAGTAGATAATTACAAAATAAAATGTTTTTAACGTTTTCAAAAAAACCGCCTTTACTAAACTCGCGAGAAATGTTGAATGAAACTGACGCAAACATGTGGACAGGAAAAAGGCATGCGTCTTACCCTGCGCTAACGCATAATGAAAGAGGCGTTGAAACGTATGTTGAACTGAAGCATTAGTTTAGCCTTCCTATATAATCAAGTAACTACAAAAACGTTAAATCTGAAAAATAAAACAAGAGCGAACATTTTTTCGTGACAAGTCAAAGCAAAAAACCTAGTATTTTTGCGCGGCGCGAAAGAAAAGAAATCGTTTACGTTTTAAGTCTGTTGTTATCTATCAATATACACAGAACTAATTTGTTCAGTCCCCACGACTTTCCTAGTTGATATGAAAATCTAAATAATTAATTTTATCGCTTACTTTAAACATACTAAAAAATTCCTAACATGTTACAATTGATCCAAATCATATCACATATCAACAAAATATATAAACAAATTACAGGGTCATCATAAGGTCAGTCTCCGAACAAGAACAGAAAACAGTCCCTTCTTTTGAATTGAATATAAAAGGAGAATATTAAAATCATATTCACTGAGGTAGAAACTCTTTCTTGTAAGTAACAATTATAATAATAATAATATGACAATTATAAAAAATATGGTTTTGTTGTACTTTTTTTAATTGTGTTGTGCTTTCTTTTCGGAGAAAACTTCCGAAATTTATGGCGGAGAGAATTAAATTTATTCAGTAAATATGGAATTTTTCAACGTTTCTAAAAACCATCATTTTAAACGTGATTTGTTCTGTTCGCAAATTTCTAAATAGTTAAACTGCTTTCTTATTCCTAGACCTCAGCGCTTTTATCCAATGGAGAAAATTGAAGGCAAAGAAGAAAATTTTCTGAAATTTTCTATTCTGAACATCATAATATACTAAATTATTTACCATTACCCCTGCCTTTATTCCAATATATATTCGATGATCCTTCTCAGCCTGACATAAATTATGACCAAATTTTATGGCAAATTTTATTTGGCCAAAGATTATGGCAAGTATGACCAAATGACTATGATATTTATCAAGAATGATTCGTTACATGACGTGCTGTGAAGTTTCAGACAAGTCCATAAAGTTGCTTGTTTGTGGCAAAAAAAGCAAACAAGTTTTAACCTTTTCTCAAACAAGGGATAAAACTGAAGTCGAACTATTATAAGTACTTTGTTTTATAGATTTATTGTTTATGCAAAGATTGACAAAAATAGTTAAATTATTTTTGTCTATCTAAATATGTTCTTCAATAAAACTCAACATTACCTTATCAAATCTATCCTCACACAAGAGTGCCATCAGCAATTCTTGGCATAAAAAGATATTGTAACCCTACATCACCTAATAGGTGTTTTCGTTAATAATATTGATTCTGCTAAGAGATGGCGTTACTAATACATTTGTTGGTATAGACTAATGACGTCTATGGCGTTTTAGAGGGTCCACATACGCCATCAAAAGTCAGTTCGTTATTAATTGTCATTATGAAAAAAAAACATAGTTTTTCATAGCTTTGAATGTGTCGAATTATGTACCAAAAAAATACGTTTTGCAGGGAAGTTTAATAACCTTATTTCGTTTGAAAAAAATGGCTGCTGAAAGTTATGAATTATTAGTTGAAGCTTATGGTGAGCATGTTCTAACCGAAAAAAAATTATGAACTATGGTTTACACGCTTTAAAAGTGGTGATTTTTATATAAAAGACAAGGAGCGTCCAAGACAGCCGAAAAAGTTTGAAGATACAAGCATTAATGGATAAAGACTCAACTCAAAGAAGCATTGAATGTTGCCCAATCTACCATTTCCGAACATCTAGATTTTTTGCATCGAGTTGTGAAAGGTGATGAAAAGTGGATCTATTTTCAGTGGCGGTTGGTCCATAAGAGCACGTGGGCACGTGCCCTACCTAAAAAATTAAAAAATGAAGTGGAAAAAATATTTTCAGATTTTATATTAATTTATTCTCCGTTCTGTCTATGATCACGCTTCTTGCGACTTCTATAGTCTAACATCCATAATGTCATTCGCGATAACGAAATAGGTCGTGAGTTGCCAAAGTGCACGGATTTAAGAACACGTGCTTTGGGCACAGACAAGTTTGTGCGGTTACTGTTTTCTTTACTATCGCGTGCGAAAAACGAAGACAGCAATGCATTCCTTCTCTAGTAACCCAAAGATTAAACGCATTTATAACGTCATATCTTGGGCGCTGCCCCATTCTCAATAGTCAGGTGTTTTTCGCCATCGCACTTATCGACTTTTCGAGTGGTTGCAAAGTGATTGTTTTGAACGATTACAATAGTGAAGATGAATTCAGTGTAATACAATATATGAATAGAAATAATGTCACATTGAAGTTCTCATAAGAGAATTTTTGTTAGTCATTTTCTTTTCTTTACAAGTTTAATAGGCAATTTCTCTCACAGTTTCATAATCCTCAAACTACATTTTACATTTAACATATTTGAATTGCTCGTAAAATGTTTTTATTCGCACCTTTTCTTTTATAAATTTAAGGTTATGTTACTGTGCCCTTTATGAGTATCAATTTCAGTTTTTTGGGAGGATTTTCAGGTATATTTTGTTAACAGGTATAAATCTGTTATATAAATTGTATTGATAATATTGGTGTTTCTGTTTTAGTTGAAAATGGTGATGTGTATTGTGCCGGACTATAAACATTACAGTGAACAAAAAAATTTGTAGATTTTTTACATTTCTTGTCGATTCAACTGAGCGAAAAAAGTGTTAAATCTTGTGAGGTAATAATAAATATTTATAAGATGGCACGAACGTATAAAAATGATTGCGTAATTTCTAGGCGACAAGATCGGGAACCCTCTAAACATTCACTGGTCTGTAGTTGCCATTTTGTTAACAATGTTAGAAAAAATATTTGATTTTAATATTAAAAGGAAATTTGCGTTTTAAAGTCCCGAGAAATGGTATGATATTTAACCCTCAAGAGAAGCATTGGGTATGACATACCCAGGAAGTGAATTAAAATTATTTTTTCCTTATAAATGGCTATCCCCACTACAGATCCCCACCTTAGTCATCTTAAGATGAGAATACTAACAACAATATAAGCTACCGTAGTCAGTTTATAGGTATAACCAGTGCTATTGTTGTATCAGTGTTTGTTATTTAAATAACAATTGTCAATTTATTTAAATAACCTTTTTGCACAAATATTGTGTTTTTTTTTTCTATCTTGACACAGTTTGTGGTAAGTAAATCATAAATATTATAATAATTTTTTTATTTATTGGGACTTTCGGTTAGTTAATAAGTGTTATGGTTTTATTAACGTTTCGTTTCGTTCAATAACAAACCATCCTCAGAACATTTCTACAATAAACATTATTTTTGTAAAAAACATAAATTTACAATTAAAAAATAAATTAAATATTAATAAAAAATAAACATTATATTTTCTATAGTATTTTTATTGAAAACTTTGATTTTTAATTTTTTTAACATCTATTTATCGGTTTCTTTCATTTTCTATTTAGCTCAAAATGAACACGCGTTCTCGTACTCGCTATGCGTCTGAAGTAGAAGCGTTATATGAGGCAGTTGATATTTTCGACGACAAAGAGAATGAAAGCGAGACCGAGAACTTTAACTAACTAAATAAATATATTTTTTTAAATAAAGTAAGTAATAAGTATCTGAACGTACATTAAGTTCCCTTTTAAATGGCCTTGGAAGAATGTTTTTATCTATTAATTTCGCCTAGATATGATAGTTTGAATAGAACACCTCATTTTATTTTTTTTTATTTTTGCTGATTTTTTTATGGTACTAGGAATACTATTATTTTTTGGAACATTCTATAGATATAGTCTTTTTCTATACTGATTGAGGTTTAAATTTAAAAAATATATATTAAATTAGATAATTTAATCAAAATATATTAATAATCAAAGACATACGTGCTCCTGAATCGGGAACCGCTATAGTGCTTCTCTTGAGGGTTAAATACATATGGTATATATCCATATATTTGTGGAATTGCCGAGTGTTTTGTGTACCGTCCCTATGACGACTGTGGAAAGTGAAAGATGTTTCTCTACCCTCAAACGAATCAAAACATTTCTAAGAAACACTTTGGGCCAGGAACGGCTGTGCGCGTTAGCAATGCTATCTATTGAAAAAAAACTTGTGAAGTCAATTTCAAATTTTAATGATCAAGTCATCGACCACTTTGCTGCTCACAAATTTAGGAGGATGGACTTCAACTACAAACAGATTTAATGGCCGTGGTCCTATGATGAGTTTAACAAAATTTTATTATCTAGGTACCTATTTGAAGATTTGATGTCTGACAGTTACACTCGTATTTTTTACACAGCAAAGTGTGTGTATGATACTAAGAAATGTAAAATTTTTGGTTGCGGCACATTTCCCTATCCCCATTTCAAAATTTGGTTATACGTGCCCCACCTGTTTTTCCCCCACAAACCGCCGCTATCTATTTTGAAAACCCAATGCGCAAAAAATCATAGGTAGACCCAGGCCAGGGGCCTTCAACTACTAAGGGGTCTGTGTATTACGAACTGCTGAAACGTGTTAAAATGATTATTGGCGATCGATACAAACAACTGATAAAATTAAACCGAGCATTGAAGGAAAAACGATCAGAATACGCCTAAAGACACTATAAAGAAATTTTTCCACATGGCAATGATCGGCCCCATGTTGCAAAATATGTAAAAAACCATTTAGAAAACGTTAAATGAGACGCCCTACCCCACCCGTCATATTCACCGGACTTAACCCCTTCAGACTACCACTTATTTCGATCAATGCAGCACGGACTTTCAGAACAAACTTACATTCTTACGAAACAAGTAAAAATTTGGCTTGATGAATGGTTGGCCTCAAAAAAAACAAAAGTTCTTTTGACGCGGAATCCATCCTTTGGCAGAAAGATGGGAAAAAGTAATAGCCAATACTTCGATTAATAAGGAAATTTATTTTGTTATGGAAATAAACACACAAATTTTGCAAAAAAATCGACATTATTAACCAAAACACCTATTACCTTAACCGTCCTATCTAGATCTCTGTGTGGATACAAGGGGCCAAGACTGAAGCTAAAGATCTCTTAAAACGCCCATTACTCGTTTTTACATTACACTGCTACAGAGCGAGCTTATTTCAAGTAAATCAACATACGAGCGAGAGTGAATCAAATATAAACCGGAATTTTATAATTACTTTCCTCAGTCAATCACGAGCGGGCTGTCATTGTAGGTCGTTGCAGTATTAGGAGTTGGGGAAACGCTTGGTGAGCTGTTTCATTCAGTTCTTTTGTCAGTAAAGCCATGAGTGAACAATAGGTTCCACCGTCCGTTGCGCAACGAGTTATAATAAAGTTTTTAACCAAGGAAGGCGTTAAACAATCCGAAATATTACCTCGGTTGAGGATCCATTATGGGGGCGATACCCTGTCTAAGACCCAAGTGTTTGGTTCGGCCACGATGTTTAAGAGTGGACGAGAAAATGTGGTAAAGGTAAGTCATAATCGACGTCTCAGGTCAAGTGCCACTGCTGAGAACATTCGTACAGTTCGCGACCTTATCGAAGGTGACTTATGGCGGCTCACTATTCATGAAATCGCTTTAGAGGTGGGTATTAGCATTGGAAGTGCTCAAACAATCATCTTGGCTTCAATAAAATCTGTGTCCGATGGATTCGGTTTTGACAAAGGAAAAACTGGAGAATATGCATTGGGAAACCCTTGAACACCCTCCATACAGCCTAGATTTGTCACCCTGTCTATGTCTATGTTTGCGTCATTGAATGATGCACTAGGAGCAGTACGATTCCACAACAATCAAGATGTTGAGAACTTCGTTGATGAACCAACCGCTGAGAAAAATGTGTATAGCGTGAAGGAGACTCTGTCGAAAAATGACCAATATTTTTTTGTATTATTTTATAAATAATAAAAATGTATAAACCAATTACGGTTTATATTTGATTCACCGTCGTATTTGTAAAAATATTTCTCATAGCTTTTACTTCCCAGAACAAAAAGTTCTTTCTCTGATCAGTAAATATTTAAATAATTTCAAAAACAAAATCAATATAATTTTTATACATTTTCATTTACTTGTAAAATGTCACCATACCATATATATAAACCACCCACCCTGTAGCAGGATAAAATCTACTATGTTCTACACAGTCCATAATACGTTATCGTTGGCAATGTTGAGGAGGGCGCAAATACAATTTTATGGCGGTAGCGAAATGTGCCGATTGAAACATTCGGCCCGAATCTAATTCCGACTGATTTTGATCGATGGAAAGTCTCAACGTCCCCAAAATAACTTAGAGACCCTCTAGTTACAGTAACAATTCCTATAACGTAAACGCTATATCATACGCAAAAATGTGTATGTGTGTGTGTGTGTGTATGTATGTATGTACGTATGTATGTATGTAAGTATGTATGCATATATAAATATATATAAACCATGAAACACATCACAATACAGGACCTAATAAATTGTGTTGTACCAAGTAGTGCTGATGAAAAATATAATAACAAAAACTCCATTGATTATTTGGAGTCATCTAAAAGTAAAGGGAATTAAATATGTCATGGGAAGGGGAGAGAGGAATTAAAGGAAAGGACGAGAGAGGTATTAAAGGAAAGGACGAGAGGAATAACAGGAAAGGACGAGAGGAATGACAGGAAAGGACAAAAGGGGGAGGACGTCCTTGTTATAAAAGTTCTCCAAAAATCCTAAATTTAGAATAACTCATGTTCAATACGATTCAAAAAAGAAATAAAGCATTTATTATTTTTTTTTAAATAGTATTATAATTATTCTATGTTATAAAAATTATAACAATGGCGAAGATTTGAACCCCAAACTGTCAGTCGGCACGCCATAAAAAGTTTAAATTGATGCTTCGGTCACACTTGTGACCGCTTGACACATTTCCCATCGTTCCTTGCAGGATTAAAATACCTTCTTATATTCACATATGTCCAAAAGTTTGGAATATTCAAACATCACTTTTTTATTCATATTAAGTTTTTGTTTTACTCGTTTACGTAATCATCATTTTATTACAACTCTTACTGGTACGAAATAAAACTCGGCACCAAATGACCAATGTATGTAAAATTGATTTATTATTTTAGAATCAAAAAATTAGAATGTACCAATTGCCTTCAAAAGCAATTTAACAATAAAAAAAACTTTCGATAAAACTAATAAACTGCAGCTCCTCCATGGGTATGTATGCAGGCGCCTGTAGGCGATTTGGTATGCTGTCAATTAAATGATCATTGGAATTCTCTCCCATTCTTCACGAGCAGCATTTTTTAGTTCTCGCAGGGTAAAAGTAGGATTGTTTCGTTTCTTGATACGTGTTTTTAGAATGCCCCAAGCATGTTTAATGAGATTCATATCATATCTTTTGTTGACCACCTTAACTTGGTTAATCCCTCCTCTTCAAGAAAATATTATACTACTTGCTGTTCCATGAGAAGGTGCGTTGTCATCCATGAAAACAAATCCGTCGTATATTGCGCCTGCGGAGCAGACGCGCAACATGATTTAAAACTTCCTCGATGTATACAGCACCAGTGACTCTTCTCTCCGGACCAGTAGAGGTGTCCGCGTACCCCTCATAATAGCACTCCAAAACATCATGCTCCCTCCTTCAAATGGGATACGTGGTTGAGCTATTTCTAGTCGGGCTTGTCGACCTGGAGCTCTCCAAACGAATGTTCTTCGTGAATCAGAAACCAACCCAATTTTTGTCTCATCGAACGTTATTCCATAGTTATTCCATAGTTAGGACTATGACCCGCCATTTCTCGAGTCCATTGCAATCTTACATTTTTTTGTTGAAGGGTTAGTTTGGGAACACGTAAAGGTCTTCTGCGATGCAAATTTATCGCTTTCTGTCTGCATGTTATCGTTTGTCGAGAAACATTTACCTCTTCAAGTCTAATAAGGTCCCTTGATATACCACTTGTACATTCCAGACGATTTCTTCGAGCTATGATTGATATCTGCCGCTCTTGTGCAGCTGCTGTACATCGCTTTTTACCACTTCTGGGGCGATCCTTTACGTCATTTGTCTCTTGGAATTCTTTAGGAATTGTCGATACAGCACTTTAGGAAACACCTACAATTTCCGCGATATCACTTTGAATGAAGCCCTGTTGTAACAAAGCAATTACTCTTGATCTGTTAAAATGAAATATCATGTCACAAGACGTTTTTAAACGGATTGATTGAAAATTGAAAAAGAACTGAAATATTGTGTAAATTCCAGTATCAACGGAATGGGTCAAAATCGAAAAACCTGTGTTATCAAAAAAACAATTATTTTATTTTCTTTTAAAAACGGTCTAAAATAAATATCAATCACAATTTTTAGAGTATCATAGGCGTATATATCCTATTTGTAAAGATTCCAAACTATTGGACATATGTGTACTATCTTATCCACGAGCCCACTCGCAACTTTTCATGAAATTGCGGCAAATTGCCAAAAATACATATCTTATTTTATCTACAGTACATTACATAGCTGAAAAACATAAAAGAAATGGCCATATTGAAAACGGAAAGAATAAAGGATGATCAAAACCACTATCAACTAAAATTCAGAGAAAATGTCAAATTCTGGTCCAAGACCAGCCAATGATATTGATTCTCGTTGTGGAATACACGTCACACCTAGGAGAGTAAGAAATTATTTACATATTTCGGATATAGAGAGAGGGGTGCCCGGAAAAGAGACTCCAGTTTACAAAAAAACATACATTGGCCGTTAGATTTTTGAAAATTAGACGTTTTCACTGACGAAAGCAAGTTTTGTTTATTTACTACTATTTATTTATTTGCTGAAAGACATAATAGTGTGTGGAAAAAATACCATTCCCACAGTAAAACAGGGTTGTGGAAACAGCATGGCTCTTGGGTGTATGTCTTCGGCTGGCACTAGAAATTTAGTTAATCATTGAAGTGATCCTAAATGCTCAGAAATATGTGGACATATAATGTCCACTAGCTCTTCAGGCCGAGTTGGTTCATGTCTCGATTTTGGTTTGGTCAACTATGTTAGGGTCACCCATCCAGATATGGACCGCGGCTGACATCGCTTAACTTCAATTTTGGAGAACTGACGAAGTTGCTAGTATGTGGACACACTGCAAGAAAATTTATTCGAAAGCGCTTCGAAAATAAGTACTAGGGATGTCTTCAGATTCCAGCAAGACAACCACCAAAAACACTTTGCGAAGGTTACGAAAGAATTACTACCCTACAATGTTGCAAGAATTAGTTTGATCACACCTTCCCAATCATCGGATATTAACTCATTATTATTGAGAACTTATGATGTGGATTAAAAAAAAGAGAAAACCCAAATGTACAAATATAACTTATTTAAAAATTGTATTATTCTGAGAAAAGGCAAACATATCAGTGGCACAACAAAAAATTGGTATAATCAATGTCGAGATGGTTGCAGGCAGTCACAGATAATAATGGACTCAATACAAAATACTGAAAGCTTTTTTTGGGCATTTTTAGAAACTTTTTTGGCTGTTCGTCAATTATTATTTATTGAACTTGATATTCTGTTTCATTTTGTTGACAGTCAATTTCACTTTGAACTAATATAACTTTACAGAAATTAATGCTGCTAAAAAAACGAAATTAGGAAAACTTTAAATATTTTTCCGGTAGTGTATGTAACATTCCAAAACCGATCCTCTATGATTATCTGACGTCAGTCCAAATTTTTCAAATGGTTTCACTCGATAATATATCTGATAGGATAAATAAAAAACATATAACAAATACTCTATATTAAAATGGAATTATGACTAATTACTGAAAATTTACATAGTATATTTTAGGAACCTCAGCAATAAAGAAGTGCAAATGTTTTTGGCGATTCCTTGTTCAGTAAATTAATCTAACTAAAATTATGCGTAAAATAATTAAAAATAAATGGGTTATTAAACTCTTTGTTCAAGATCATTACAGCTACCCAAGCATTATTCAAATTGTAAAGCCAGTGAAAGCAAATATTTTTCATATGAAATTATTTTACATCCCGAACACCGAACGATTGCAATAAACGGTTACCACTTTTCTTCAACGACTGTAAAAATAATATATATTAATAAGCATGTATATATAAACGAAATGTACTCAATGGATTGATTAACTTTAAAAATAAAATATCGTCAACGTACCAGAGAATAATAACCTTCTACTATTCGCATTCACGTCATGCAACATTAACTGATTAACATGACTCATATAGCCGGAGGCTGCATAACGAATTACAGAGAACTGAAAAACATTTTAGAATCCGATTAGTTTTGGCAAAATTGATTTTCCTTGCGTTTTTGTCTATAAAGAACGCCTTTCCAAGAAGTTAATTTTAGCTTACACACGCAAAAACTCCCCCGAACTTCACCTGTCATTATTATGGGACCTTACAGGTGTCAAAACAGGTGACTTAAAAGTGACGCACCCCATTCGAAGAATAACCATCCTTCTGATTAAATTTCGAGTCAGTTCCATTTAAAATACAAATCTACATAAAAGGATTTTAACAAAGCGTTAACTTTCATTGAAAAAGCATTTCTCAATACGTGGGTACATTTTAATGACCTACTTTTTATATTTTATTTATTAGTGAATTAAAAGTGCATATTGAAAATCGACTTAAGCAAACATTATATCTTATTTAAATCTTACCTTGTCTGAAAAGCGCCTTTAAATATCGTGTTTTGTTTATGCCTATTAACACCCCCGCACTTACAAAATCTAATTACCCGAAATCTAATTCTAATAAGACAATGAAAAAATAACAGAGAGGCCAATAATTTACAAAGTCCATGTGCTTATATTATAAATAGCTTAATTAGAAGCACCGAAAAATCTGCAAACATTAAGCGAATGTCTCATAAACCTACACGCGTAAGCCCCAACAACACTGCCGAATCAAACTGTCACCACCCAGCTGATCCTGTTTCAGGATTATGTAGCTAAGTTCATACACATTAATTTGCCTGCCCACGTGGATGGTTTATTTTCCTACCTTTTTATTGGGTAATATTTAAAATCAGCATTTATCAACCAATGGAAATTTTGCCGGCAAACGACTGTACCCGAATCAACATCGATCTCACCGAATACAAACGAAGGGTGGGTGTTCGGTCTGAAGTTAGCAAAATACAAAAAATATGGTTGTTTATCTACAAAAGATGGCTGATGAAAGTTTGCCTACCGGGTGGGAAAAACGTTTAAGCCGTTCAACGGGTAATTAATAAATGCTGTTGGATATTCATTTCAGTTACTCTGTTCACGTTAATCCGAGAGAAGAGAAACAAAACAATCGACATTAATCTTTTAAAACTCATTTTCTTGGTTATTGATCTTCAACCATGTTTACCTGTAATTCAAACAGCAAGAAATATTATCACCTTGATTTTGTTCAAAGTTAATATCGTAAATAACGTTTTTCTTAGGTCAACATTACTACCTCAATATATACACCAAAGAGTCACAATGGGATGTACCAGATAAGCCTGCAGAGCCTGTCCAATCTTCAGGTCCAGAACAAGTTCAGTGTTCTCATTTATTAGTTAAACACAAAGATTCCAGAAGACCGTCATCTTGGAGGGAAGAAAACATTACAAGAACAAAAGATGAAGCTCTGGAAATGGTTAAAAGTATGTAAATAAATATTTTGAATTGGGAATAGTTTAATTAAGATGTTATGATTAAATGTGATGTTAATTTCAGCGTATCGAGAACAAATAGCCCAAGGTAAAGCCTCATTCGCGGAATTGGCATCAAAATATTCAGATTGTTCCTCTGCAAAGAGAGGTGGTGATTTGGGTCCTTTTGGAAAAGGTGCTATGCAAAAACCTTTTGAAGAAGCTGCTTTTGCTTTGAAGGTTGGAGAATTATCAGATCCAGTCTTCACAGATTCTGGAGTTCATATTATATTGCGTACAGTGTAAAAATTTAAAAAAAAATATATGAATGTTTGTTCTGAAAAATATTATAGTGACTGGTTTTTGGGTAAGGTATGGCTTACCAATGAACTATTTTGTCTATCCCTGGTATTTATAGTTATCCTCTCAGTTACTATAATCTGTATTAGAACAACCATATATGCATTTTGTTGATTTGACTTTTGAAGATATTCTTCCAAATAATGATTTTATGATAGTTAAGATATTAATTACCGTTGTAAATTTTCGCCACTTTATATTTCTTTTTTCAGACACTTTGATGCCATATGCTTTCTACATTGAAAAAAGGTCAAAAAAGTCTAATTAACACATAGAATAATTTGTTGGTACTTATTAATAAGCAATTTGTATTTATTATTTTTTTTAATAATAAAGCTGGCCTCAATATATTATTTCTTGTTTTTTTCTCAAAAAGGTTTTGATAGGAACTAAATGGAGAAAACTAGTTTTACAAATTAATGAACAATATTCTAGGAAATTCAGGGTTACATATGTGTGCAAGACATGGATAATGACGAGGAAGGATAAAAGTAAGCTGATACTCTGGGACTGTAAAATATTAAGGAGCATTTTTGGAGGAATTAAGTTCAGAACGAATGTAGAAGAACAAATAGAAAAATAGTCGAACTGTACAAAAACCCAAACATTCTTAAGGTGGTGAGAGCGCAGGGAGCTAGATGGCTGGAGCAAGAGATGAGTTAAAAGAATACTGATGACAGGTGAAAGGAGAGCGCGACCGAGGAAGAAATGGCTGGATGAAGTGAGGAAAGTAGGAGACAGGGATTCGAAAAATGAAGCTTTGGACCGAAAAGAAGAGTGAAAGAACTCAAAGCCAATAGGCCTGTAGAACTGAACATTTTTATTCTAACAAATTCCCTTTTATAACATTGGAAACTGTTAAATGTTATTGCAAAATAGTGGAACATATATGTTCCACTACTGTTATGTTCCTACATATATGTTCCACTACTGAACTGTTATATATAAATACTGAAAATCAAATTTAACACTAAAGCAATTGTATTTTTTATTCTAAAAGGATTTGGTGCATCTTAAATGAAAAAACACTTTTTCAAATTACTCAATATTCTAGGGAATTTATTTTTTCCAACCATTGGAAATTAAAAATTTGAAAGTATATTTGAAAATGAAACGTGAAAATTTAACCCTACGGATGTGGTTAAAAATGTCAAGAACCATATAGAACAATCATTGTATACATTTTGTAAATTTGACGTTTGAAGATAGTCTTCCATATAATGATTTTAATGTATTAAATATCCTTGTAAATTTCCACATTATATTTAATTTTTGAGCCATTTTGATGCCCTATGCTTTCTACGATGAAAAAAGGGCCGTTTAAATAATGGCTATTCATTAACCTTTAGGATAATTTGTTGAGACTTATTAATGAGCAATTTGTATTTATCTTTTTTTTTAATAATAAAACTGGCCTCAATAACATTTTTTTTAAAGGCCTTTGGTAGGGATTAAATGAAGAATAATGATTTTTCAAATTAATCAACAAATATTCTAAGGAATTCCCTTTTATAACATGGAAAATTTGACAGTTGATAGTGGAACATGATACCGATACCCTACCAACCTACAACCCTAGCGATATGTTATAGCATTGAATATCACTCTGTTTGATATATAAATAATGAAAATTAATTAGATTTTACACCGAAGCAATTGTGTTTTTATTAAAAAAGATTTGGTACATATTAAAAGGGGAAAAAATAGTTTTTCAAATGACTGAATAATATTCTAGGAAATTTACTTTTCTACCCTTGGCAATCGCATATTTGAAAGTACATTTGACATTTGAAAGTTGACAGTGGAAAATGGAACGTGAAAACTTAACCCTACGGATATGTTGTTAAAAATGTGAATATCACCCTGTTTGATATATAAATAATGAAAATTAATCAAATTTAACATCGTAACAATTGTCCTTGCAGCAAGATGGATTTCTCCGGCACGGTAAGAACTAATTGCAATTTTTAATTATAGAGTCTGTCGGTGTGATACTTCGTGTGAGGAAGCTTAATTCACTTTACATTTATATTTCTAATAATATTTTTGGCTTATATAAGTCCTCTTAATTTTATAAACAAATTTTATTCGTCCCATTTCGTCATACGTCTTTGGTAACTTTATTTAGATCTTACCGCGATATCAAACAATTATAAATTTACTTATGCACAACAATAATTAATTACATATCATACTATTAAATTTTATTTTTATTTGTTGATAAAACTTAGCGTTGCAATAATTTATATTGATTTATTATGGGAACTTAAATTTATTCAACAGCTAGGTTTAGAGTTTCTGGACCTAAGTGGGGTTGATGAGTATGAAAGAAACAGGGTGTTGGCATCTTTACAGCCTTCACAATCAAACACTAAATTTCCTTGGATTATTGGGGATAACAGAAATATTAAAGGTAATTGAAGCTTGAAAATTCTATTACTTTTTATCTATATAATTTTTTGTAGATTCCTGCATTTCAAAAATTAGACATTCAGCTTCAAAATGGACAGAGTCAACAGTTAATACACCAGTTGTACCAATATATAATCCTGGCAATGGGTTACCGATACCTATTAGCAACCAGTCTGGACCAGTTCAATCAGGAAATGATCTTGTGAATAATCAATATTTTACTCCTGTTGCTCCATATCAACCACAGACGTCAGTTAGCAAGATGTCTTTACCAATTCATCCAAATTATGGGGACCACACTGTTGCTAATGTAACCACACATAATATTGCCCAGCATACAATTTGTCCAACATATTTACCACATAACTACCCCTTGAAATCACCTGTTTATATTGCAGTGCCTGCAGGAGCCCCAATGATTATTACATATTCTGACAATGTTGGTACTGATGCATATTATCAAAATGCACAGCCTCATTATATTCCAAATGTTATTTCTCACAATGTTGTTTGTCAGGAAACTAAAGTTGATCAAATTCAATTTTCACAATATGTTGATGATTCAAACATAAATAATTTACCTGGTGATACTGTAACTGTCATAGAAGATCAACAACCTATTGAATCACAAGAATCAGTGAATGAATTAAGCCCTGCATCAAATGTGCCTGCCACATCAACCCCTACAAACAACAATATAGAAACCAAACCCAAACCAAGTAATGCTTGGGGTGGAGGCAAATCCTGGGCTAGTCTTTTTACTCCTAAAGATGGCACAATCAATGACCCTAAAGTAAATGGTGTTACAAAACCTGCATTTGAGGCTGTGAATACACAAAATAGTAATGATGTTTCATGTCCCATTAAAAACCCTAAAAGAAGTGATTTTGTGGATCCTGATTGTTATAGAATGGGTGGTAAGCCGAGTATACAGAACCTTTTATTTAATTTGTATACTATAATTATATGTTTTTAGAATTTTTATCTAGTTATACACTAGATGGTAGAACCATTAGTCTGCAACCTAGAGGATTAATTAATCAAAGTAATTATTGTTATATAAATTCGATTCTTCAAGCTCTGATTGCTTGCCCACCAATGTACAATTTATTGAGTGGGTTATCACACAATATTACATCCAATGAAAAGAGAAAACCGACTCCTGTGATTGACGGAATGTAAATATAGATCAAATTCTTTAAACGCTGATTGCAAATATTTCAAATTTTAGGTGTAAATTTGTAAATGAATTTAAACACCTTCCAGCTAGTATGCGCGTAAATAATAGACGATCTGAAGGGACGACCAAGAAGGACCAGAAAAAAGATCAAGGAATGTTAATCAACACTGACATCCCATTTGAACCATCCTGGATATATAAAATGCTAAATGGTATCCGAACAGATCTCATTGAAGGTCGTCAAGAGGATGCAGAAGAATTCCTAGGCTGCTTGTTAAACAATTTAAATGATGAAATGTTGGAGGTTAGTAATGACATTCATCTGGGTTAATCTAATTAGCTTAGTTGGTATTCCCATTTCCTCCATGGACTCTTCGTACGTGGTTATAAACCTGGCTGAAATTTATGAACATCTTGAATAAAGGGGTATCAACTTCCGTTATTTCCTGCATTATTTGACGGATTATGAACAACTGATCTATTGTTGAGCGCCCCCTAAACCTTGCCTGATAATCAGCCATACCTTCTTCAATATGTAGTACTATCTTCTATCTTACTATATTTGTTAGAACTTTATAAGTTGTGCAAACCAATGATATGACATGATAGTTCTCACATTTCAGTTTATCTCCTTTCCTATGAATCAGATATATTACTACTTGCTGCCGCTCTGCAGGCATCTGCTCATTATTTCAGATGTTATCTATTAATTGATGAATGGCTTATGATAATCTTTTGCCTCCAAACATCAGTAGTTTTGCAGCTATGTTATCTATCCTGGAAGCTTTATTATTTTTAGGTTTTATTAAACTGCAACGATAGTACTTCTATCAATGGCTGGGCCGGATTCATAAATTGTGGCCTATCATTATGACTTCCGGTGATGCAATTTAACAATGTTTCAAAATATATCTTCCATCGCCCTAGTCTGCTCTCTATGTTGGTTAAAATTTTGCCATATGCGCTTTTGACCGCGATCTGTCTAGGATAAAAGCTTTTTACTACCTTAATGTTCTAGAAACCTAGACCATTCTCTTATTTTGTTTTCTATTCATTCCAAGCCCCAATTGTTTCCTCCATAACTTTTTCTATTACAGATTTTATCGTTGCCCATCCAACTTCTACCGACTTTGCTGCTGCAGTATAAGTCTCGAATTTCTCTAACTCCTGTTTCATTCTACTTTAGTATTTCTTCTTAGCGCTTTCGCCTTTTTAATCTTTCAATTTACTTTTTTTTGGTCATGGTTCCTGTTTCTTTGATGGTGACACACAGACCCTTTATTATATTTTTATTACCAACACGTAGTGGTCTAGCTTCTCACGTCAAGCACACTTGCGTTCTATTATGACATGGTATATTTTATTTATCTATGTCCATCATGTGAGACATATATTCCCTTATGGATGTTTGCGCGGAAACTTTGTTCTTATTATTCTAAGGTTCTTGTAGAGCGAATTGTATTGCTCCTGCCCCATTGTCATTTGTGTTACCATGTAGGCCTCATTTACCTTTTATTGGGGTATATTCGGATTTTTTCCGATTTGGGCATTAAGGTGCCCTAAAACTACCTTAATGTCGTTTCTGGGGATCTTGTTTATGTCGCTTCCCAGCAGCGTATAGAATTATTCCTTCTGTTCCTCTGTTCAGTCCTCTTTTAGTGCCTGTATAGGGAATATTGATAGATGCTGCCCTCATTCTTATATAGCAGATTTATTTCCTCTTAATGGTTCATACTTCTTCCATGTTAAAAAAAAAAGTATACTAATTTTATGCATGTTATCTCGTACCAATTATGATAAAATATGAATTTTGTTGATGCAGCAAAAATTTGTCTGTTTCCGCCGTTTTCGCGCTAGACACTGTACCGAAAGAAAGGCGTTGAATTTTGCAATTGAAAAGCCAAAACAAATATTTTGCTTTTATTATGAATGCAATCAATCGGTCACCCTGTGTAAATACTAAAGTTTTGAAAAAATCATATGTGACCTAGAAACAACCAGAAAAGAGAGTATGGGATGCTTTGAAATATCCATTTGCTACCTCTGAAGAATTTAATCCACATATCACTTTGGGTCTAGTGAAGCATGGTGTTGGTAACATCAAAGTATGGGAGGGCTTCACATAACACAGTATGTCCAATATTTTCGATTAAAGAGTATGACAAAATAAGTATACTTTGGAATCTTGGAGAAAATTATGCACCTTATGCTGATATATTTCATTGGGTCTACCAACCAGACTATGGCTCATATAGTAAAGCAGTGGTTCGAGAGGAAACATATTTAAGTATAGAGAATCTTCTGTAAGAGTTAAAACGACGTCTAGCTGATAAACAAATAGCAGACAAGAAAGCATGCTAACATATAATCAACTCCATGCCAAGATCAATTAGTAATTAAGAATATGGTCCATGCTACAAAGTACTAAGCTTTAGTAATTATATACACCAAACAGTTTTAGAGAATTACATCTATTAGTTTTTTATGATATGTAATAAAAATTATTCTTATTTTTGTTCCCAAGAAAGTTTTCCTAAAATATCTCATCAAAATATAATTATGAATAAAGTAATTATTTATATTCAGATTAATACCATGTATTCTTTTTAAATGCTTGGTATATTCATTCTAGAAAAATAATATTGTCTTAAAAAGAACGTGAAAATAAAATATATTAAGGCTCGCCCACTCTTATTTTATTGGCCACTGCTGTATGTATCGCTATTCTTTGTCTATAGTAAATAATTGCTTACTATTTTACATCACCCATGAAAAGATAATACTTTCAAATTTTATCTTATTTCCCATTAAATTGTTTGTCATATATCAGGCAAATGTGTGCTCTGTTTAATATACAAAGACTGCACTAAGTGTCTTTCCTAGAGCTGCAGTAAGGTTTAAAAAAACTATGTAGTATGAAGTTCTTTTTCCAGGTGGGTTCCACAGTAGGACTGAATAGATGGGCGTTAGAGGATTTTCTTAAAGTATGACCTAACTTATATTTCCTTATTTTAATTTCCCTTTGTCCAGTTATGTGATATAATTCTGTTTGTAACTCTTTTGAGCCATCAAATACCCAGTACATTTCTAAGATATCTATTTATGAATGTTTAAAGTTTACTTCTGATTATTGCAGTACCCATCCATACTTCAGAACCATAAACCGGCACTGATTTCACTGTCGAATTATATACGTTCATTTTGGTGGATGTTTAAATTTTCTGTGCGCCAAATTTTTCTCATACCGATAAATATTTTTCTCGCTTTATACCTTGTTTCTTAGATGTCTATTGTCATTCCTCTGATGTTTGCGATGGTACTACCAAGGTGAGTTCTACGATTTCCAGTGATTTGTCGTCTATGTTTATGATTGCTGCCTCTACAGTTTTAATTATATAAGTGTTGTTTTATTTCTATTTATGTTCAGGCCAATTTTCTGTGATTCTCTAGATCCTTTAATTTAAGCATATATCATCTGTGTACCTCCATCAGATTCCAACACATTCCTCTCTGTTTATTCTTTGTTGTTTCATAAATTACTGTATCATTATAATCAAAAAAAGTAGTAGTGAAAGTATACAGCCTTGTTTAACTCCAGGTTTTGTTTTATAGGGGTCTAACAGTTGTCCATTGTGAAGTACATAGCATTGATATTTTGTATGTCCTTTAATTAGTATTAGTATGATTATTTCTGGCAGGAGGCCTTTATTTTTTAATGTTATCCAAATGTTTTCTCTACTTCCTGAGTGAAATACTCATTCATAATCAATGGAAAGTAGTTTCAGAGGTGAGTTGTATTCAAAAGACTGTTGCAATATCATTTTTCAGTATCGATGTTATCAATGCACAAACAACCACGTTAGAATCCGCTTCGTCCTTTTCTTATCATTCATTCCATCTAGTACGTCACTAATCCGTTTTAATACAATACAACTGAATATCTTGCTGATACCATTCAATAACGTGATGCCTCTTCAGTTTTCACATCTTTGAATCTCCCTTTATTTGGCACCTTTATCACCATACGCTTTTTCCAATCATTTGGGAACCTCTATTCTCTCCAGCTTTTTTGAATGAGTGTGAGTAATATGTTGGTTATTAGACTCACGTCGATCTTCAGTATATCTGCCGTAATCATACAATTTCCCGCTGTTCCGTTTTTCATTTTTCACAGAGCTTGGGTCACTTCTTCTCTTGAGGAAAGATCAGCGTTAATTGGTAGCACCGTTACTTAGCACCTCAAAACTAACTGACATACTTTTCAGTTGATCAAACTAGTTGAAAATGAAGGGAACAATGGTGCTATTGGCCTTGAAATTAATGCTTCAACAGGTGATGAAGAAAGCTGGCAGGTAAATACCTTTTCTTATTTTAGTAGTTTAATATACTGAAATCATTATTTTTAGACTATGGGAGCAAAAAATAAAGGAAGCATTTTGAGGAAGACAATTTTTCAAAGAACTCCGATAACAGATATTTTTGGAGGTTCTTTGAAATCAAGGATTCACCGGACTGGTGATCACAGCACAGAGAATACGCAACCTTTTCTCACGTTGCAACTAAACATTGAGGTTAGTTGATGCCTACTATGTTTATAAAAAGTTAACCAGTAAGAATGTCAAACTTTAAAATAAGGCGCAATGATAACTATAAATGATGATAATCTGGGAATGTTATCTTGAAGAAGAAATAATTGCATTATGTTTTGAAAATAATTTGAATAAATAAATGAAGTTCGTCTGGTGGTATGCATTCTGGAGACCCAATTTTCGACTACCCTTTCACACGTATCGCGTGATATATTTTCATTGGTGGTTTAAAGTCAATAATTGTTCAGGGTTTATTTCTGTAAGCCAGAGATTGTATGATGGCCAGTTGGCATTACCATTTTATACAACAATAACATAATATTATGTTTCATATTCCTATAGTGTTCACCATTAACAGTGACACAATTTCCATCATAATTTCAAAAATGTATGATTGCATCACTCCTTCAGCTCAAAAATCGCACCAAACAGTGACTTTCTGAGGATAAAGATGTAACTCCTGAATCCTTTTAGCATTTTCATCTGCTCAAATCCTGCAGTTATGTTGGTTCCCAAAGCCATTAAGCTAGAAGTGCGCTTCGTCGGAAATGATTTTTTCCCTACAGTAGGAGTGGCCTTCCAACTGTTCCAGGGCAATTGTCAATTAGTGTATCATGTATTTTGTTATGATAAATTGACACAAGGCACTGAATACAGCAGTCTATGAGTGAAATTTACATTTCAAACAGTATTGCCATTATTGTTTCAAAGTTCTGGAAATATTCCGGAATATATTTGGAAATATATGACACTCTTATATTTAGAAAACTCTATATTAAGAAGGGTTCATTTAACTTCTTTGCAGAAAGTTAAAACCGTCCGCGAAGCTTTAGAAGCACTCACGACAAAATATCAATTAGAAGGATTGACTTCATCAAAAACCAATCAGGAGGTGGAAGCGTGGCAACAAGTTATGCTAGATGAACTGCCAGTGATACTGGTTTTGCATTTGAAATGTTTTGATTTCAAGTTGGATGGATGTACAAAAATTATCAAAGCCCTTGAATTTCCCATTGATTTAAAAATAGATGCGAGTAAGTATAAATGATAGCTATTTGATTATGTTAGCAATAACAACTGCAATATGTAATATGTCTTTTCACACAAATAGGTACTCGAAAAAGGTAAATACAATCGCAGCGCATGCTCTGTCGGGATAAACTTTTACTGACTTGACCCAGAACAATGTTTTGTCAATGTTCTCAAAATCGTATTTCGCAGCAGAATCATTTTTTATTTCCAACGTCTGCTCTTTAAGATTTTCTGGTAACAAGTATATATCAATATGGAAAGGATTCGTTGCTAATCTCTAAATGTTATTATCGCAGGAGTTAGGAAAGTAACGCTTGAACTCGTCATTCAGTTACTGCAAATAGTTTGATATTTTTGTCGTAATGACAGTGTCCAGTGTCCATAAGCCTCTCACATCATGTTTCTTCTGAGATTGTATAAAAGTTTGAAAAACAGGAGTAATTGCACGTCTCCACTTTGTAATTGCAAGTTGAGGTGATTCAATGAATCGAATATACATGATAAATACGCCAAAAATATTTGGACACCTTGCTTACTGAATTTCGTACACAATTCATCCTGTTTCTGTTTTTCCAGAAGCAAAATTACTTCGTCCCGAAGTTCAAACAGTCTTGCCATCATATTTCCTTTTGAAAGCCAGCGGGCTTCCGTATGGAATAAAAGCATTTCGTGTTCTGTTCCCAAATCTTCACAAGGAGCCATAAACAGTCGATTACTTAACACTCTTTTTGATAAAGTTGACAACTTTGATGCACAATTTTAAAACATCATTAAGGTCATTTGGAAGAGTTTCGCACCAAAGCTTGACGGTGTAGAAAACAGTGAATAACATTTACACTGGGATTATTTTCTCTGGCCAATTGTACAAACCCAAAGCGATATCCAAGCATTGAGGGAGCGCCGTCTCTGCATACGCCTATAAACTTTTGCCATGAAAGGTCATGTTTGCCAAAAAAATCAGAGACTACTAACATAACATCAACTTTAAAACATCATTAAGGTAATTTGGAAGAGTTTCGCGCCAAAGCTTGACGTTGTATAAAACAGTGAATAATATGTACACTGGGATTATTTTCTTTGACCAATTGTATAAACCCAAAGCGATATTCAAGCATTGAAGGAGCGCCATCTCTGCATACGCCTATAAGCTTTTACCATGAAAGGTCATGTTTGCCAAAAAAAATCAGAGACTACTAACATAACATCAACTTTAAAACATCATTAAGGTCATTTGGAAGAGTTTCGCGCCAAAGCTTGACGGTGTATCAAACAGTGAATAACATTTACACTGGGATTATTTTCTCTGACCAATTATACAAACCCAAAGCGATATTCAAGCATTGAGGGAGCGCCGTCAACTGCATACGCCTATAAACTTTTGCCATGAAAGGTCATGTTTGCCAAAAAAATCAGAGACTACTAACATAGCATCAACTTTAAAACATCATTAAGGTCATTTGGAAGGGTTTCGCGCCAAAGCTTGAAGGTGTATAAAACAGTGAATAACATTTACACTGGGATTATTTTCTCTGACCAATTATACAAACCCAAAGCGATATTCAAGCATTGAGGGAGCGCCGTCAACTGCACACGCCTATAAACTTTTGCCATGAAAGGTCATGTTTGCCAAAAAAATC
The DNA here is from genome assembly GCA_031761425.1 of Cosmopolites sordidus. Lineage (NCBI taxonomy): Eukaryota > Metazoa > Arthropoda > Insecta > Coleoptera > Curculionidae > Cosmopolites > Cosmopolites sordidus. The sequence continues at coordinate 627,147 of JARFXV010000103.1, read as the reverse complement.
AAAGACTACTAACATAACATCAACTTTAAAACATCATTAAGGTCATTTGGAAAAGTTTCGCGCCAAAGCTTGACGGTGTATAAAACAGTGAATAACATTTACACTGGGATTATTTTCTCTGACCAATTGTACAAACCCAAAGCGATATTCAAGCATTGAGGGAGCGCCGTCTCTGCATACGCCTATAAACTTTTGCCATGAAAGGTCATGTTTGCCAAAAAAATCAGAGACTGCTAACATAACATCAACAGCTTTTATAGTAGTTGTTATCTCTGTAGAAAACAGAATGTCGTCTTTTATTGTATAATATTGAATGTATCTAACGAATATTAATCAATCCAATAATTGAGAACATTGTGCAACATCTGTACTTTCGTCCAATTGTATTGCAAAAAAGGTGATTGTTTCAATGCGCCTACTACCTGATTTTTTATATCTTCGGCTATATGTCTCCTCAACGATATAGTTTTTCTTCGCTGATTGAATAAAAAAAACCCAGTGCTATCAAAATTCGTTCGTTTCAAAGTTTTAAATTTTGTATCAAAATACTCCTTCAGTTTGTCCTGTAAAGCACTATGTTTTGTTGACAAGTGTCGCTCTAGACGAGAAGGTCGCATGGCATCATTTTTCAATACTTCCTAACGATGGTCGCCGTCATTTTATTGTACAGCAAGAAAATCATATTTAATATACTCATCATTATATTTGCATTTTTTTGGCCCAGCTCTGCTAAATAAAGTACATTTTCGGTATGTATGAGATTGACATTATTGACTACATTAACTAACTTTAGTCTAGTTATTACCTCTGTCTAGGTACTTCCACACATCTAGCCGTGCTCGCCTCCCACTTTGAAAATCAATGGTCTAGGTATTAGTGCCTGGTAGGTAGAATTAGGCATTCCACTTTACGTCTATTTGCCAATGTGATTATGGATGATCGCCGGGTAAGACCCACTCTTTTGGCCCTTTCTTCTTTAGTGGTGTGTAGTGACCAATCCAAGTTTCCTTAGCGGTCATGAATCACCATAGAAATCGTCATACTTGTCTAAAGACCACGGTAAAGTGGACACTGGATTCCGTTTTTGGTATACAGTGGGCAAACGGGGCACCAATTGCCCTTATAGGTTTCTCATGCCCAAATGTTCATCTATAATGTTCCGTACGCGTTTGGATACGCGTACGCGATATCATGGATTTTGTTGATTATTTCACCAATAGTGACCTCAACGGGGCACCTTGTGCACGGAGCATCACTCGTGCTATTTCGACAACATCAATACTCAGTGAACCACTTTCAAACAATGAAATGTGAAGAACTCTGCTCCATAATACTTTTTTAGCTTTCTTTGAGTTTGTGACGATTGTTTTATGACGCAAAAAATAATATTTAATCAACACACCGAATTCGCTTGATTGCAAATATCGAACTTCTCAAAACAAAACTAAATGTCATATCTTTTCAGTAATGCAATCGCACCAGTATTTGAGTTTTCATTCTATCTTCATATTTCCACTTTACGTCTATTTGCCAATGTGATTATGGATGATCGCCGGGTAAGACCCACTCTTTTGGCCTTTTCTTCTTTAGTGGTGTGTAGTGACCAATCCAAGTTTCCTTAGCGGTCATGAATCACCATAGAAATCGTCATACTTGTCTAAAGACCACGGTAAAGTGGACACTGGATTCCGTTTTTGGTATACAGTGGGCAAACGGGGCACCAATTGCCCTTATAGGTTTCTCATGCCCAAATGTTCATCTATAATGTTCCGTACGCGTTTGGATACGCGTACGCGAAATCATGGATTTTGTTGATTATTTCACCAATAGTGACCTCAACGGGGCACCTTGTGCACGGAGCATCACTCGTGCTATTTCGACAACATCAATACTCAGTGAACCACTTTCAAACAATGAAATGTGAAGAACTCTGCTCCATAATACTTTTTTAGCTTTCTTTGGGTTTGTGACGATTGTTTTATGACGCAAAAAATAATATTTAATCAACACACCGAATTCGCTTGATTGCAAATATCGAACTTCTCAAAACAAAACTAAATGTCATATCTTTTCAGTAATGCAATCGCACCAGTATTTGAGTTTTCATTCTATCTTCATATTTAATCGAGTATGTATTAATTACAGTTTTCAATGAAATCACATACAATGTTTCTACAAGTTTCATAACATCTCTTGTGATTTTGAACGGAAAAAAGATATATACAAAAGGGTGTAAGCATCTTTCAAAGACACATGAACATACTTACCAATCAAATGGTACCAATACCAACTTCATTTTTGAACATTATGAATATACTGTCTGCCCTAGGCCTTCAGGGCCTGTAGAGCTTTTAAATAAATGAACATAAGGTCTTTAATAAAATAAATTGTGTTTTCAGAACTGTTATCATCAAAAACAACCAACGCTAAAGAGAAACAATATAAACTGTTTGCAGTGGTGTATCATGATGGAAAAGAAGCAACTAAAGGGCATTACGTCACAGATGCTTTTCACGTTGGTTATAGCAGTTGGTTGAGGTATGATGATGCCTCAGTGAAACAAGTAAGTCTCTTACTGTTGTAAGCACCTAATGTTGCTTAGGTTTGATGCTTATCAAATACAGGTAGTCTAAAAGTAACTGAGTTTTTTGACTTATTGAAATCTTGGATTGATGCAAAATTTCGTCCTATTTTTTTGAAAAAAAAAATTAATTTACTAAACAGTACAGTTTTATTCAATGATCTTTCTGTATCTCTCCTGTAGTTGCATAATTCCGCGCTCTTAGAAGTTCTGAGGTTTCTGGCTAAAGAACCTGGATCAGGTAATTGTTAAGATATTCCAAGGAAGTGAAGTTTTTACCATCTAGCTGTTTTGAAACGATCTAAATAACTGCTAGTAAGAGGATGCAAAGTCGGGAGAGTACGGGATAAACCGAAACATCCCAGTCAAGTTGTAAAAATGTGTGTCCAATACCCAAAGACGTGTGGTCTAGCATTGTCGATGGATCTTTGATGGAACGCAATGATTTTTCTGTTGGCCAGGTCGCTTCTGATCAGTTGCTTACTTTAATTTACTTAGATATGAACAATATTTTTCCGAATTATTGGTCTGGTTTTTACAGCTCATAATATACTATTCCCTTCCAGTCTCACCAAAGGCGTAGGCATAACCTTCTAATCTAAACTGGATTTTGTGGTTGTTGAAGGGACATCTCCACGCATATACTATGGCCACTTACACTTGACACTATTATACAAAATCTATTTTTCATGAACTGTAACCATCCGCTTTAAAAGTTTAGATATTGTTGGGCTTCAGAAGAGAATCGCAAACTGAAATTTGGTGTATTCAATTTTTATCCGTTGACTCATGCGGCACACATACACCGGCAATGCTAACCATCCCGAGTTGGCGTAATCGTTTTAAATCCATTGACTAGTCGATTCCAAGAATTTCTCCAATCTCTCGAATTTTTCTGATACCGATTATTTTTAATTAGCCCCAATATTTCGTTTCCGTCAGCCTCGACCGGTAACATTGTTTTCACGGAACTTTCTAAAACACTTACAGCTTGTGGAATCGTCTACGGCACCCTTTTGTGCGTTCTCACCTTTTCGAAACTTATTTTCTAAGTTATTTCTAATGCTTAAAAAAAAACAACTTAATAACATTTCTTCCCTCCCTTATGCTGTCACCTCATCACAAGGCATTTTCGATTGATACTGCCGTGATAGTAATACTGAAGAAGATTCCCAGAATAAGAATAAAAAAAAATTCTTTAAAGTACACATTTCTAATTCTAAACTTCTTTTGCCAAGAAGCAATTGTAAGTCAAATAGCATTTTGGTCTTAGCGCTTCACTTTGGTTTTAAACAACCTGTGTACAATTGATATGAAACATCAATAGCATTACATTTAAATAATTTTATCTGCTTAGAAATTGACATGATCTTGATAAATATAATCATTTTGTTTTAAAAGCGTAATTAAATCAAAAGACAATTAACAGTTTTGAAAATGTCCTGAGGTTCTTTTTTTATATTTTGATTTAGGTACAGGAAGAGCAGGTGTTAAATCCTCAAGGCACCAGAGTGCCATATTTGTTGTTTTATCGCCGTAGTGATACAATTAGGAGCAGATAATTTTATAAATTTGGCCTATTGTTTGTTAAGTTAATTACGATTAAGTGTCTTATTTTATTAATTAAATTTATATATAAATTCCAATATTGGTTTTATTTCTCACTTTCCCTTTACAGGATGCACCGACAAAATTTAAACAATTATTAGTTCGAATTACATAGTACAGGAACATACCCCCAAAATTGCCAAACTATTAAGACTCAAAGTAAGCGAAGAGTGAGGTTAAATGAAAGCCTTTGGGAGGGACGTTCGGCAGCTCGAATAACATAACTCGGTTATCAATTCTTCTATTGGAATCTTTGGTGTGAAACACTAAACTTAAAGAGATTTACCCCTAAACACCAAAACGCTTTTTTGAACTGCTCGACGCACGTTTCGCTAACCATGTTATGGTTAGGGCGATTCAAGGACCTCAAAGGAGTGTTCGTTTTAGAGGACTTGAGATATATTTTTTGCGAAAAGTGGCTACCAAAATTGGTGCATGTCGATAATACGCCGGGTTGTAAAAGAATTACATTTACACCTACGCTTTTAGTCAGTCACCTACCCTACAAAGCGAAGTTCTCTATGTAAGTTACTTTTGTGTTCATTGAAAAACGAAATTCGGAGGCCATATCAAGTTTATTTGACGCAAAAAAAAACTACGATTTATAGAAAATGACCGCTACCTTCCACATGACCCCGAAGATGTCCTCATTGTAATAAGAAGGAAGTTGCCAGCAGGTGTTCACATTCCAGATGTTGTGTCAAACCTGACACAACTGACCTAAGGTCGCATACATGATATGACGTACCCTGTATATTACAAAATGTAGCCAGTAAGTTAATCTTCCGCTTGGTAAATCAGAGACCAGAAGTTTGATGCGTCTTAAGCAAGCAATGCAAGTCCCGATTGCTTCTTAACCCTAGAAAGATAACTATATTTAGTAGTACATAAAAGATGATTCGACGTGTATAAATTTGTGTACACAAATTGTACACAAATTTATAAGTGTGTATATAATGTTTGTGTAAGTGGTAATGTATCATTATAAATGTCATTGTGTTATAAATAAATGAAAAACATTATGGGTTAATCATATTTTATTAGGAAAAACTTGAAATAACAAAAATAGATATTTCTTGCTTTGCAAAACTAAAAATTGTTGAGGTCTCTTCTTCTAACTTATGATTATAAAAATAAACTTTTAAAAAATAACTTTTTGAAGTCTTTATAAAATAAGGAATATTAATAAAAATATTATTTTATTCATTTTAGCCTCAAAGGCACTTAGGGCAAGCACCCGACTTGTGCTCTCCACAAATGGGATTTTTTCACTTGTCGCACATTGACTTTGTCATCCTTCTAATTTTTGATGGACAAAAGGCACAATTTTTCCTTTTCTTTGACTCAGGCAGATATTCACGTTGTGTAAGAAGTGTGTGTCTTTTTCATAAATTATCACTTATTTTGTCAATTAGGTTCATCGGCAAAGTAAACATTTCCTAACTTGTCAACATCCAGGGATGCATTTATAAACGCCATATTTAACATAGCATAAAACATAGCTATGGGCCATCTGTTTGTTTTGCGGCTGCACGATATCGAGGAACACTTTTGATCAGACATATTAACTCTAGGTAGGATGAACCATGCCTTCTTTGTCACACGGTGGCAGAACAAAGACCATTTTGCTTGATTTGGGTTTGTACGACACTAAAGTCAAGGGCCTATCATAAAGAACATCCGGAACGCATATTTTTTTAGCTTTTCTGGTATTTCCCGTTTATTTGATCTGGTACTTCCTACTACAGACAAATTATATGGCTGCCAGCAGGTTTTTGACTAAACGAACTGACGTAAACCAGTTGTCGCAGGTCATATTTATAATACTACCATGAATAGCTTTTTTGAGTTCCTTTATATAAAATTCACTGAGAGGGAATCCGTTAGTTTGAGTAAATTTTGTGTGGCACATGTGTGGCATGACGCTACTAGTTTTAGCCCGAATTTATAAAGTTTGAAATATACATGCGAAAAGGGCATCGACCTCGAAAACCCAAAAGCTGTTCAGTCCAAGGATGTAATTAGATCGACAGTGGCCTATGAAGATTTCCCATATTTTTCTGATTGGTACGAATGTATCAGAAACTCTTAGTGTTGGTCGCAAAGTTTTATCATTTATACTCAAGCACCTTATTAGAAAATCAAATCTATCTCTACTCATGGCAGCAATATATCTGTTTCCTGAATATGAACAATCAAACAGTTCATCCATAGTCAAGTGAGCGTCTTTCATAGCTGCTGTTAGTGTCAATATGCGCATTAGAGCTTGAATTTCATGGCAGTTCTAGCTCTGAAGGTTGCCTTTACATCAAATCTTTTAATTTTTAGCTGGATTCTGCGTCGGTCCATTTTGTTATCTCCTCCACAACGTCGTCGGTTATAAAACTATATAATACTCCTTTATAGAATACTAAAGGATGGTAAAGGATTCTATTCATTCGAGTGGGACCCTAGATGTTTGTACAATATTAGAAACTAACGTCCTATTACTTGTCCTGCCTTTAGTAGCCGTCCTGGATGATCGTTTTTGCCTCTAAGTGTTTAATGTTGTGGTATAACAATATAATTCGGCATACTGGACGTGGTACTTTCAAGGCTATCAGAAACATTTCCCGTGCTCAAGGGGCTTTCCACATGTGGTGGACTTAACTCATAATCAGTGACGATTGGTTCGTAGGGGCACGTGCCCTTCCTGAAAAGTTAAAAAATGAAGTCGAAAAAATGATTTTATATTAATTTATTCTCTGTTCTGTCTATGTTCACGCTTCTTGCGAGTTCGATAGTCCAACATCCATATGTCATTCGTGGTAAAGGTCGTGAGTTGCCGAAGCGCACCGATTAAAGAACACATGCTTTGGGCACAGACAAGTTTGTGCCGCTACTGTTTTCTTTACTATCGCGCGCGAGAAACAAAGACAGTCTGACAGTCAGTACAAAGACAGTATGACAATAACGTCATATCTTGGGCGCTGCTCCATTTTCAATAGTCAGGTGTTTTTCGCCATCGCGCTTTTCGAGTGGTTGCAAAGTGAATATTTTGAACGATTACAATAGTGAAGATTAATTCAGTGCAATATATGAATAGAAATGTCACATTAACATTTGAGGACCGAATTGTCATCAAAAATCTTGGACGGCCGACACCGAGTCTGCAAATCGAGCAAGTTAATATTACTCAAAAACGAACATACAAACGCACATTCAATAAAACCGTGCATCGGTGGTTATGTGGATGTGAGACAAGAAATAAATTTTGTTTTCGGTGCATTTTGGCATAAGTCGGAAAACTAGTGAGTGTGGGCTATCTTGATCTTGGCTGGATTAAACACGCAGTTAATTATTTGAGACATTTGAACGCAAAGGTAAAATCGCATTCGATTTCGCAAATACATTTGAAAAATGAGCTAGCAATTAGTATGTTGCATAGGAGAGACATTCCTTCTTAACTCAATAGTGCCAATCGGGACTCTATTAAAAGCATAATAAAACTGTTAATACCAATCCTTACATATTGTCTAAGTTAATTGGCGGTATAAAATTCTGTGGGACATTTGAGCTTGCCTTACGCGGGCATGACGAAACCTACACTTCAGAAAATCCTGGCATTTTCAGAAAGCTAGTAAATTTGATAGCCGAAATAGACAGTATTTTAGAAGGTCATTTAAAAGACTAACAATAAATTATTTTTAGACATCTCCAAACAAATTCAGAACAAATTACTGGATTCAATGTTGCATGTTTGTCGCGATTTATTAAAAAAGGAAATTCACACAGTAAAATATGTTGCCATACAGGCCAATGAAACAACCGATACATCTACTCAAATGCAGATAGTTTTTATAATCAGATATGTTAAAAATGGCGAAATTTACACGAGATTCTAGGGTTTTTTAATACCAAAAAATCACACAGCAGATTGAATTGCAGACGAAATTCTGACGGTGCTAAGCGAGTTAGGAATAGACAAAGAACCTAAGAAACTCATAGCCTAAAGTTATGATATGATGGTGCTTCCATGATGAGAGGTATGGATGGAACTTTACGTCTAAATGTGTGAATACTGTTTACATTTACAAAAAATGCAAACGTGCCTTGGAGAAATTATGGACGCCGAGTCGGATAAAAATTGTATTAACCAAGCTCAGGGATTAATAAATTATTTGGTGGATGATACCTTTAAATTTTGGTTGTTTTTCTTCAATAAAATAATGCCTCACTGCGGCATTCTCTTTGATCAACTGCAAAGCAGGCAACTAGATGCACTTAAAGTTAAGAATAATTTGGTAACTTTTTCAACAGCCATTCAAAATATTAGAGACAATATAGAAATACAAATTAATGAAGAATCTGGTAACTTAACTGGTGCAGAATCTATCTATCTATGCAAGAATCTACAACGATCATAGAGAATCGCAGAAAGAAACGAAAATTTACTGACAAGGAGGACCCGAATCCGAATGTCAGGATATGCAAGGAAATCTGTAATACCTTAACCATACAAATTCATGAATGTTGTATACCTAACTGTTGCAAATTTATTTGAAATTGAAAAATTTGGTAAATATCGAGCCATATTTACAAATGAATACATTAAAACTGTGTGTAACCTGTTTCTCGGTAATGTACGCAGGGGGCGATTTTATGGAACACAGTGGGGCTGTGCCGCTGTTACAAATGTTTATCCAAAACAATTTAACAACAACATTTAGTAAATCTCTGGAATTGCTGACTGTTTTGTGTACCGACCCTATGAAAACTGTGGAAACCGAAAGATGTTTCTCTACCCTCAAACGAATCAAAACATTTTTAAGAAACACTATAGACCAGAAACGGCTGTGCGCTTTAGCAATGTTATCTATTGAAAGAACTTGTGATGTTAATTTCAAATTTTAATGATCAAGCCATCGACCACTTTGCTGCTCAGAAATTTAGGAAGTTGGACTTTAATTACAAACAGATTTAATAGTCCTGGTCCTATGGTGAGTCCTATTTGAAAATTGGATGTCTGACGGTTACACTCGTATTTCTACACCGCAAAGTGTGTGTATGATACTAAGAAATGAAAACATTTTTGGTTGCGACGCATTTCCCTATCCCCATTCCAAAATTTGGTTATACATGCCCCACCTGTTTTTTCCCCACGAACCGCCTGCTCATAATCTTCAACATCACTTTGAACTTCATGTTCTAATATATTGTTTTCAATTGCACTGTCCGATCCCTCGTTCTAATCATTATCCGATTCTTGGAATAATCGGGTAATTTGAGCATCTTCTAAACGGTCTTGTGACGTCATTGTTTTCTAATAATAGAGCCTATAAAAAATGAAACAATATATATTTACGAAAGTCGTGCACTTACCCGAGCTCCATGGGTGTCTCCTTGAAGCTCTGTGGGCAGACTGAGTTGGCAGGAACGGCGAACAAGCGAATTATATCGATTTTTTTTAAATCCATTACGTCGATTTGGCGTTGGTTATCTGTCTATATAGAGACCTCTTAAATCACTCAATTTTAACGAGCCAGATCTGATAAATTAATAGTACACCCAATTCGAATTAATAATTTGGAGCCGATAATAAGCACTAAGTCAAAACGTCAATAAAATGAAGGTGGAGATGCATCTAAGCTTAGAGTTGCATCTAATATCTTCCAAGGAGAGATCAGGTTTGCGTACTTAATTTCAACAGACAAAAATCTGACAAGGAATTACCCCTCAGTTACGTCCGTTTGAGTCTCGATGCCTTCTAGAGGTATTCTGCGTTAGTCACTCGATAGTCGGTAGACTTCTGGAGCTACTTAACCAGTGCTATTTGTGTGCTGATGTGCCACTAATCCAAAAAAAAAATTTGCTATTATAACCTTCAATAAAAAAACCTATACTACAAAGGTACTTAATGATAAAAATTACCAGTCATTCTATCAAATTATTTCTTTAACACTTTGATTACACTACTGAATTGATGACACTGACGGGCCGTAGTTTGGAAACCCCTGGTATAGACTAATGATGCATTTTGGAGAGTAAGCATACGTCATCAATTCGTTATTCGTCCTTGTGCAAAAAAAACATAGTTTTTCATAGCTTTGGATATGTTCAATTATGTATCAGAAAAGACATATTGCGGGGAAGTTTAATAACCTTTCATTTGAAGAAAACGGCTGCTGAAAGTTATCGATTGTTGGTTGAAGCCTATGGTGAACCTGCTCTAGCTCAAAAAACTTGTGAACGATGGCTTAAATGCTTTAAAAGATGTGATTTTGATACAAAAGACAAGGAGCGTCCAGGACAGCCGAAAAAGTTTGAAGATGTAGATTTGTAAGCATTGTTGGATGAAGACTCAACTCAAACATTGAAACAATTGACAGAAGTATTGAATGTTGCCCAGTCCACCATTTCCGAACATCTACAGACATTGAGAAATATCTAGAAGGGAGGAAAATGGGTTCCATATGAATTGAAGGTAAGAGACATTGAAAGGCGAAAAAACACTTGCGAAATTTTTGCTTACCAAACATAAAAGAAAAGGTTTTCTGCATGGAGTTGACAGGTGATGATAAAATCTTCGAAATAAGAGAAATATTGGGCTTAAGATCGATATTGGAATTGAGAAAAATCACTTGCTAATGATTCGGACTCCTTATGCAGATATGAGAATAGTGAAAAAGTGTGGAGTATGGGAGTGTATGGAAAAAGAAAGACCGAAAAAATGTGGAATAATTCAATTGCTGAAAAACCTATCTAAAGGTGATGATCAGAGAAAAAATAGAAAAATTGAAATTCGTAAATGTACAAATTTTTTTTTGCAAAGGCAAACATTTCTAGGCACCAAAGTTGAAGTTTGTAACTTGGTAATAGTGCCAATAGTGTTAACTGTACAACAAAAAATAAAACTGTAAGTGTTCAAAATGAGTGTTGAGAATAATTGAAGGGGTGACTGAGAAGGACAGAGAAATATATATATATATATATATATATATATATATATATATATATATATATATATATATATATATATATATATATATATATATATATATATATATATATATATATATATAATCCAGTATACCTTGCCTAAGGTACTGGACGGGTCACGGGTGGTGGATAGTGAAAGTTCCATTAGATAGTAATGGACAGCTGCGAATATCTCAAAATAAGCAGCCCCGAACCAAGGCAAAAAAAAAAACTAAATCCACTTAGCGTCTGACTTGTATCAAGCGGTTGAGTGGTCAGCGTCTGTTCACCAGTGGTGCGGCTGATATTTAAATTCTGGAACTAACCCCTCCAGTCTTAACCTCGGAACCGTCATGGTTCAAACCTTTAATTCAAAGTACAAGATGAAGCGTTCTAGTAATTACAAAATTACCCCAGGAGGTAGACAATCCTCTGCCAGCTTTGCTGGTACAACCGGACTTTCGGATTCTGGGGCGTCCGGGCTTAAACGCAAAATCTTTCAGAGGGAGTCGGAGACCTCTGGCCAACGTCTGAAACCGAAAACAAAAACTTTCTTCGGAACGGTAAATATCAGGTCTCTCCTGCGTCCAGGAAAACTACACAAATTGGGGCGAACATTGAGTCAGCAAAAAATCCAAATTTTAGCTTTGCAAGAAACCAGATTGACAGATGATAACACCTTGGAATTCGGCAACTACAGACTTTTTAAAAGTAAAACTGACAAAAGAATACTCAAAAATACACCACATCTCGGTGTTGCTTTCGCTATCTCAAGAAACATTCTCGGTTCTAAAACTAATGTCCAGCCAGTAAATAATCGACTTATGACACTATCCCTCAAGTGTGCTAACAAAAACTATACATTAATCAATGCACACCTCCCAGTTAACGAAGAAAATAAATCTAATCCTGAAAAAGTAAATAAGTCCTGGGAAATTCTGGAAAAGTCTATCTCTAAAATTCCCTCTAACCATGTAAAAATACTATTGGGTGATTTCAACGCCCAACTAGGGAAAGAAAAAAAGTACAGGAAAACAGTCGGTAGTTTTCCCGCTCATAAATGGACTAACCATAATGGTAGAAGATTGGTTGAACTATGTTCGCAGTTTAATCTAAAAATAATGTCAACACATTTTAAGAAGAAAATAACAAAACAAAAGACCTGGAGGTGCCCAAACACGTACATAGGTGAATTTCAAATTGACCATGTTGCCATTTAGTACCCCAATTATAAAGAGATTTTGAATGTTCAAGTCAGGAAAGGAGCTAACATAGACACGGATCACTACTTGACTAGAATCAAACTTAGCTTAAAACCTCGAAAACTTATTCAAAAGAGACTGCTAATACCAAAGTTCGACCCAACGAAAATAAAACCAGCCCTAACAGAAGAGCTTGATAAACAACCAGCACATAACTGGCAAGAATTGAAACAAAAAATTATTAAAACAGCCTTCAAGTTGGTCCCTTTACAAAAACGTAGAAAACATCCATGGTGGGATGAAGTTTGCGAGCAAGCAGTATTAAGCCGAAGTAAAGCATTCAAAGATTGGAACAGTCAAAAAACAGCAATAAACTATAACATCTTTTTGGAAGTAAGAAAAGAAACATCGAAGCTAATTAGACAAACTAAAAGAAAATATGAAAACAATCAACTTAATGAAATAGAAAAAGATTTCCAAAAAAATAACACCCGAAACTTTTACAAAACATTTAAAACTAAATTAACAGGCTATCAACCCCAAAGTCTTTGCTTCCAAAAGGAAAACGGACAACTAGCTCTAAATAACCAAGAGAATTGCAAAGAACTTGCGAAATATTTTGAACAAATACTAAACTGTCCTGAGCCTTTAAACAAATTACCAACACTAAACCCTAAACGAACAAACCCAGATTCATTACCACCGAATGAAGATGAAATAATTAGACAAATCAAGCGGCTTAAAAATAACAAAGCTTCTGGTGAAGATGGAATCACTGCTGAACTTTTGAAATCCGCTGGTCCAGGTACAATCAAGGAAATAACCAAAATTCTACAAGAAGTTTGGCGAACCGAACGGATTCCGGAAGATTGGAAAGATGCTTTAATCCATCCACTACACAAGAAAGGAGATAGAACGGATGTAAACAACTATAGAGGGATATCTCTTCTCCCAATTTGTTACAAGATTCTATCTCAATGTCTACTAGACAGAGCACAAGGACAGTTGGAACCTAAAATTGGTGAAAATCAAGCAGGTTTTCGACCGGGCAGAACCTGCCCTGAACAGATCCTGAATCTAAAGTTGATCCTAAGACATCAAAAACTGTACAATAAAAATCTTGTCTGTACATTTGTGGATTTCAAAAAAGCATATGATTCTATAGACCGCGAATCTTTATTCCGAATCTTGAAAGAACAAGGCCTAGATCTGAAAACGCTGGCAATTATTAAAGCAACATTAACTAACACAAGATCAAAAGTTAAATTCTTGGCTGACATCTCAGAGCCCTTCAAAATTAAAACTGGAGTGAGACAAGGGGATGGACTCTCGCCACTCTTATTTAACTGTGTTCTAGAAAAAGTAATACAGGAGTGGCGTGAAAAAAAGTCGGCCCTGAATATTGACCAGCCCATTAAACTGGGGAGAACCAACATCAAAATTGATTGTCTGGCGTTTGCTGATGATCTAGCAATTTAGGCTCAAGATGTATTAACGGCACAGAAACAGATTGAAATCCTCAAAGAAATAGCAGAAAAGGTAGGACTCCAAATTTCCTTTGAAACGACACAATACATGACCTGCAACAGACTAAGAACACCATTTCTAAAAACAAAATATGGTAACATCAGACGATGTCTCTCTCTCAATTCAAATATTTGGGTGAAATAATCATGGAAAATGGGTTGGAAAAAGCGGCCAATAAGAGTAGATGTCAAAAAATGGAAACGGCATTGAGACTTACACAAAATATTTATAACAAAAAATGCCTATCTAAAAACACAAAACTGAGACATTACAACACAGTTATTAAGCCAGAATGTCTATATGGGGCAGAAACGCTCATTTTGAATAGAAAGAGAGACATCGAGGACATTGAAAAGAAGGAAAGAAAAATCATAAGAAAAATCCTAGGCCCCAAACAAATAAATACAACAACATACCGACTTCGAGAAAACCAAGAAATCAAACAATACACAGATATACATAGCGATATGAGAAAAAGAAGACGAAGTTTTACGGACACATAAAACGGATGAATCCAAATGGGCTAACTAGACAAATAGTCGAATTTTATGAAAATAGGAGTAGAGCTAAAGTAGAAATTATTAAATGGATTGCTGCAATTAAAGAGGACCTAAGATCAGCAAATATTACACAAAGTGAAATTCAGGATAAAGGCTGTTTCAGACACAAGGTTGACGTTTGGAAGGTTGGCCAGAGAGAAAAATGTAGGAAGACTGGAACAACTTGGTCTGACGAAAGAAAAAAAGCTCATAGCGAAAGAATGAAATTAGTATGGGCGCAAAGGAAGGCTAACAACAACAAACGCCTCTAATTGTACTTCGCGTGGTCCACCCGGGCCCATACGTGAATAATAATAATAATAATATATATATATATATATATATATATATATATATATATATATATATATATATATATATATATATATATATATATATATATATATATATATATATATATATTTTTTTTTATTATAATTTCTTTGAGATTAAGACAGTGATTGGGCATAAGATCAGTATTGGAATTGAGAAAAACCCGTAACTTCTTGTGAATCAGGAGTGTTGATTTAAGAGAAACCAAAACTACAAATGTTCCAGAAGGATTGATGGGGTGACAAACTGAAAAATACCGAGACAAACCGAGGGATTGAAAACTAGTTGCTATGATTCGGGGACCACGGGCGGATGCTGAACATGAAAGTAGTGAAAAAAAGTGTGATGTATGAAATAGAAAAAAAACGTGGGACAACACATTTGCTGAAAACCTAACGAAATGGGGAATTTCTTAGGAGAGACCAACGGTAATGGTAAGAAGAATGAATAAAACATACAGTTAACTATCTCAAATGACCATTTTAATTTTCATTAAAAATATAAAGTTACAATCATTAAAAGTCTTCATCAAGAGATCTATAAGATCTAAAATTACAATACATTTGTTCTAAAACATATTAAAAATTAATATTGCAAATTAATTGATTTAATCAAACTTATGCCAAAATTAAAACCTTTGTCAGCTATCACAAGTTTCATCAGTATACATGTCTGCATTTCTCCTTTTAAATTTTTTTGATGGTTTTCCACTATTTCCAGTACACTTTTCAATTTTCTGATTTTCTATATCCCCATCTAAAGACCTCTTTGGTGATAATTTTGGTTGTGGATCATCATCCACTTTTAAATTTTCACCATCACTCCTTAATTCTGCATTTATATCACTTTCTGAAGTATCAGCATTCTCCATGTCATATTTAGGTTCAGGTAATTTCAATTCCTTAATTTTTTCATGTATAGAAATATCTGACTCCACTTTTGACTCATTAGCAGAATCTGAAGAGTCTGTTTCTGACGCATATGAATCCATAAAACTTGAATCAAGACTTAAATTTATGCCATTTCTCTCAGAGATAAGTCGGATTGGATCATCTATTCCTAATAAATCACATATGTCAACTGTCTGTGGATTTAGCTTTGCATCTGGTTGCTTGGAGTGAGTTTTATTTTCAGGTTTATAACCTAACACAGTAGGTTTGAAGTTCTTCGGTACTTTAAGAATTTCATTCAATCTTTGGAACACAAAAGCTTTTTCTTCCTCAGTTGGTGTAAAATTATATCTAAAAATACACAATTCATATATATGGTATAGATAAAAAAAACTTTTTAATATATTACCTTTCGAGGCTGCCTGGCCCTGGCATATATACATTAGAGGTTTTAACACTTAGCAAATGGTTAGTTAACCTTAATATTGTTAGCCATTCCAAATCATAATTAATTTGAATTTTCTGGTTTTCATCATGTTTCATATTTACAATTTGCAAAAAGTTTCTTCTAGGCAAGCATTTATCCAGAGCCAGAAACTTAGTAAATGTGTTATCTTCATGAGGTATTAAAGCTGCAAACTTGCAGTGTAAATGAGCGGAAAACCAAAAATTTGGCTTAAGATGATTAAGGAGCTCTTCACAAGGTTTACTTCCAAGTTTATTTGATGCTATTTCATCTCTAAAATGTCAATTAAAATTTGTATACAATAGTTTACATATTGGTGATTTTCAACTTACCTAAAAAATGGTTTTCTTTTTAATAACTGCTTTACATTTCCATAATTATATACACCAGATGGCCAATCATGAGATAAAAATATATCCATTGGTTGAGATAATTGTTTTAAACGAAATACCTCCAAATTTCGTATATGGTAAACACTTCTTTTTGTGTTTTCATTATATGGTGTTTTTTCAAATCTACCTCTTAAATAGTCATTTCCTTTGTATATACCAGAAATACCACCTATTCTAATACCTAAAATGCAATTTTGTCAATTTAGCATATTGTTATAAAACTTACAATGTTAATAAATACCAGCAATGTTAATAACTCCGGCATATCCCAAGTAGAAAATGTTAGGTGCTACCCAACCACCATAAGGTAATTCTTGTAAGTAGTTGGATGCTTCATGATTTCCTCCTATGAAGATTGTTAAAACTGGTGCTTTCTTTTCTCCATTGTAGTATCTAAAACAATTTACGAAAATATTATAACATAACTATTACTGTGATTGTTTAAACTCACTTATAAAAAGTACAAATATGACGATACTTTGGAGGCACTGCCATACAACATAAGTCGTCTTCATTTCGAGAAGATTGAAAATCACCACAACAGATAAGTAAATCTATTTTTATATTATCTTTTTCTTCAATTTCGTTTAAAGTTGAATAAATATTTTCCAACTCTCCGTGAGCACAACCCTCAACCGCAATCTTCATATTTAAGACCTACACCAAACACAACTTTACGAGACACTGACACTACCAAGAATAAAACATGAGCTTAAATGTTGAAGGTTACGAGTTCGCGTCGGTAATAATGGGCACAAAAATATCGATATTTTCTTTGTAGGGTTAATTTAATATTTTGCAAGGTACATTATTCATATTTTGGGAATACTATAATAAAATATCTGTAGTGAACACCAATGATGTTTAATTTTTAATCTTATACGTGCAATATATATCTGAAAATTTCATATCCATTTCTTGCATGTGTCAAAGTATATCGATGGTTGTAACTTCATTGCCCAACCTCAATAATCCATAAATAATTACGGAACGCACTATCTGACTTATGCAGGTTTGTCTATTTTTTTTCCTATTTAACCATGTAAGAACCATTGGATAGACTATCGATATCTTTTGTCACTTTCAAAATATCGATCTGAAATTTTTAGATGTGTATTGTACAAGGAAGATCAAAAATCAAACAGTTGGTTTTCATCACACATATAGTATCTCCATATTTTAATACAATATATATCAACATTTTCAAGAATGTATTTAAATGTAAATCCATATTGCCTAATAAATTTTTAATATAAATATCGATGCTACATGCACATAACCTAAACATTAAAAATTGTTGACATCTTATTTTGAAAACAAAAATGTTACCTGGTATAGGTGTTTTTGGAACAGGTCCAGTCGTTAAGGTTTTGGTACCTATATTGAGAGAAAATGGATTTAAAATTGAGGCAATTTGGAGCCGAACTATTCAAGATGCGCAAGAAGCGGCCAAAAATCTTAGTGTTCCCTTTTCAACTAACAAAATAGATGATGTCTTGCTTAAAAAGGATGTGGATTTAATATTTGTTTTGTGTTCCCCAAACTTACATGCACAAATATCTGTAAAAGCTCTTGGTATTGGCAAACATGTAGTTTGTGACAAACCAGCTGGTCTAAATCAGGCTGATGCATTGAAAATGGTTCGAGCTGGGCAATATTATCCTACTCTTATATCCCTTATAAATCATTCATTTAGGTAAGTGCTAAAGCTTTTTATTATTAATGGTACTAACAATAAGACTGATGATTCAGGTTTTTGCCAGCCTTCATTCATTTGAAAAAGAAATTAGAAGAAAATTATTTGGAAACACCAGTTACTCTTATTGATATAAGGATACAAACTGGTTCTCTTTTCACTGATATTGATACTTTTAATTGGAAATGTGATGATACCATGGGTGGTATATTTTTGTTCTTGCATGTTGAAGAATCTGTTATTTAAGGTCATTTTATTTTTAGGAGGTACTTTAAATCTCATAGGAAGTCACATTATTGACTTAATAACATTTTTAATGGGCCAAAAGGCAACTCGTGTTCATGGTGTGGTCCGCACATTTACAAAACACACAGAAAACATTAAAGGAATTAGACAAATTACTGCTCCAGATTTTTGTGCATTTCAAATGGAACTTCAAGATGGTGTATTAGTTACAGCCACAATCAACAGTCACACAACTGGAAGCACTTTCCAACAGGAAGTTATGATTTGCAGCAGTACAGGACATTTAGTTGTAAGTTGAATAGTGAAAAATATAAAATATTTGAGTGATCAATAAGTTTGTCTTTAATTATAAATCTTCATCATTAAAAATTATAAATTTTTAAACTAAAATTTCAAACTTCGAAAGCATATTTCGTGGACACTAAATCCACATAACAGGAATACCTCAATATGATTGGTCTCTTAAATTGATCTCTCTGTCAAATTTCTACATTTTCTAAAATTTATCTAAAGAATAGAGATATAAAAAATGCATAATGCCAATTTAATTTTTGTTTGTAAGGTTCGAGGCGGAGATTTATTTGGTAGGAAAGATAAAAACACTGAAGAAGTAATTTATTTGGATGTGGAAGATCTGAAATGTCAAGTTCCAAATTCAATTTTACCAAAAACCTTTATTAAAGGCCTCTGTAAAATGGTGAGTGCTTTAAGAGAAGCTTTTCTGCCTGTCAATGATCAAATGGGATGGCGTAAAGAACCAGGTAAGTTTGAGACATTTTTGTAATAAATATGTTGCAGTAATTTTTTATTAGTGAGTTCAGCAGCAAATTTTGATGACGGATTGTATGTGCAAGCTGTTCTGAGTGCAATAAGACAGTCTTCACAGACTCGACAATGGGTCAAGGTAAATGTAATGACTGAACAACCAGACAAAAATGAATTGCTAAGTGCTGTAGTTCGCAGAACTGCAATTTCTATGTCATGAACATCAATATTTTATATCTCCTATGAAAGTAACATTTCATATTATATATATTGTTAGTGGGATAATATTTTGTATAATTTTAATTATAGATTATTTATGTTTTCTGTTTCTTTAACCAGGTTTTTAAGTTAGCTCATAGGCTTATATCAACTGAAATTGCCCCCAAAAGGCGTGTGATTTTTGTTTTGTTTGAGGCCACTTGGTGACCCAGGAAGTTGAGGTTATTTATTTGTAAAAAATTAAGTAGAAAATTTTCTAGGGTTAGAAAACTAAGCGTCATATAAACAATAATCACGGAATCCTTCAACTTTTAGATACTCTACAAATAATAAACGCTTTCAACCTATATCTTTGAAGTTATATGTATACTCTGATATATCAGAGAAATCTTTCTCAGTTTTATCAAAATAAGAACTTTTCATCTCCCTGTGGTGCTACAGACCGTCAGTGAGCCTCGACCTCATTCAACCTTCGCCTCCAACCGAATCGATCTCCAGCAGCCCCTTGCCAGTTTTTGATGTGCAGTAGTTCTTCAGGATCTTTTCTTACATTATCTTGCCACCGTGCTTTTGGTCTACCTCTCTCATCAGGCTGGTAAAATTTCTTAAGCTGAAAGTTATATCTAACAAATAAGAATCTTTAAAATTTTCAAATTTTGACAATTTAGAAACAACGTTAATTTCTTTCTAATTCATAGAATCCTAGAGATCTAAAGGCATAAAATGTCAATGAATAAGATAATGATGTATGATTTGGTTGTATCGTGAGTTTGGGTTAACTCGCGAAGAGCTTAACAGCATTTTTTTGATATCAGAAAAAAAGTCGTCAATCTTTATTTTCAATTGTTGAATCCTTCACTTCAGAATATTT
Organism: Cosmopolites sordidus; assembly: GCA_031761425.1. Classification (NCBI taxonomy): domain Eukaryota; kingdom Metazoa; phylum Arthropoda; class Insecta; order Coleoptera; family Curculionidae; genus Cosmopolites; species Cosmopolites sordidus. Next base: position 606,855 of record JARFXV010000103.1, on the reverse strand, counting down.
TCATATAATAATTGATTTGATAAAATTATTACATGTAAATTTGAAGAAAGCTTACTTTTGACATCTAGAACAAAACTGCAACTTTTCTTAAACTCTCAATATATTAAAAGAAAGAGCTCTCAAATATTCCGTGAATTGTTTGCATAAATTTGCACATTCTGAACAATGTAATGTTTAAAAAATGCACTAGTATAATTCAATATAAATTCTTAGTCCCAAGAATCCCCTTTCAATTTGGAAGATGGATTAAGGTTTCTGTGGCTCTTGTCACATTAAAACCTTGATCTTTATTCTTTTAATGTTTCTGCTGCATGACCACCAACGAAATTGGTTAAGCTGTTTCTCACTACTTCCCCTTTGCAGATTATGAAAAACAAAAGTATATCAATCAATCATCGATTGATTAAACTGAACTGAACTTAAATATATAATTTTTATTTGTCTAAAACCTAAGTACCTTATTACCATTTTTATTATACTTTTCACTGCATTATTTATCTTAATTTCTTCTTTTTTTCTAACCAAAGTGTATCAAGATCATCCCATGAAGAAAGACCAAACAATAGTGTCATCGCAATAATTTTTGTCTGTTCTTCAGTGTCCCTATGAACACCCTGCTCTCCTCAGTTCCCCTCTGAGTACTCTCGTAGACATTCTCACTGTTCTGTGTGAAAACTATTATCTTAACTTCCTTAGTTTAAGGATTTTGAATAATAGTTCACCAACCTTGGACCATATTTGTCTTTATTGCAGCTTTTCGTTACTCGTTATTCAATTCTGTTTTTACACATCTTTTAACATCATATGTCTTTCTACTCTAATGTTCTTTAAATCCCCCTTTACATCTCATCACCCCTTCATTAGTTATCTTCTCTTCTCAATTTTTCCAATTAAATGTTTTGCATCTACTAAATCATCATTGCCTTGCAAGTGATCTGCCTTATTTAACCATCTATTGCGAATCTCACTTCAGACTGACTTTTTCAGTCTTCAGATGTTCAAAGAAGAGCCAAAGAAGTTCCTCACTAGCCAGTGAGTTATCTCACTAAAGAAATAACTTAAGCCAATTGTTTTATAAGTAAACCCATATTAATATTATAGGGAATGAACCCTGCATCGGGACATAGTGATTATAAAGGTTAGGGGCTTGTTCTGAGATAATTTTTGGATAATTTTATCATTACTGTGTGCTAACTTTTCATTCATTTCTGTTATTGCTAATTTTGTTTCTTTATTAATGGGTAACGACCTTTTTCAAAACCTAACCAGTACTATTTTGTGACTATTACAAATATTTTCAAGATTCAACAAATTTGGATCACAACAGTTCTCTTGTGTTGCTCCTTATTAAGAGAAACGATATACGGACATACTTTTTTCAATTGGACATAATAAGGTATACACTACCTCAAAAAAATTGGTGAACATAGGCAGTGCTCAAACATTTGAGCATGTTTATAATATAAAGTACTTTTTCTTGGGACCTCAAGATACATTTCAGTGGCGGCTCGTTGAGGAAGGGCGTTGGGCGCCCCTCTCCAGCATTTATCATAGTAAACAATTTTTCGGAGCAAAACACCATATTTTATTTCCGTTTAGTTTCTTTCCTTTAAGTCATTTTCCTGGTTCACCTCCTGTATAGGGTTTCAAAGTACGAAAAGTAAAAAGGAGGAAAGGGGAAAGCGAAAAAAAAATCTTCACAGCACTATTTTCTTCTACGGCCTCCTACTTTAAAAACCCACGAGCCGCCACTGATACTTTTTACACGGCTATAAAAATCAACTTTTATTTTCATATATTTATTTGCAACAACTGCAACAAATAAATGACAGTAATACAAAATAAATCAACGGTAAGCAATAGTAATAATTTAAAAAAAGCTCTTTTTTTAAATTTTAACGATTTACCTTATCTCACAAGTGCTTGGTAGGATTGAAATCTGATGACTGGTGTGAGATCTTAAGGGGCGGAGGTGTATGATAGAGAAGTCACTCGCACTTTCAGTGATGTATGCTTGGAGTCGTTATCCCGTTGGAATAGGAAAATACTTTCGAACTCCCAATGTTTTAGCACTTTATTTTAAATTCCTCTTTGAAATATCAAATGTGCATACATTTGCCCATTTTGCCATTGATTGTTTCTAATCTGCCCACTTCCGCGGCACTCACGGGCCCAAGATCATTATTCCACCTCAGCCGTGCTTCACAGTGGCTCGTTTTTTTTTTTAATTTGAAAGCCTCATTATTTTTCCGTCAAAATGTTTGTCACTCATCTGACCCGCCGACATTAAATTTGGACTCGTCTGGAAAAATAACTTTCCCAGAACAACTGAACCTTATAAACAAATCCTTTAACATAGTCCATACGATACCGTAAGTTCCCTTGGCTTATGAAAGACCTTTTCCGAACAACCCACCCGAAATATTCACATACAACACAACTTAGTTCGAACTTTCTGAGGTGTAATACTTATATCGTCGTAACCACTGAATAGGATGTTCGTTTTTTCACGGCACTTGTGTCTGGTTTTTCGCATACAGTTTTCAGTATTTCACGTTTCTAAACATTATTCTGTACTGATGGACGCCCAGAACGGGGTCTACTCGTAACATGACCGAGTTCGTTGTTCCTTTTAACTATATTTATTATAGTCGAGGGATTTTTGCCAATATTTTTTCCTATCGATATGGAATTGGGTACTTCCATAAAATCAAGTAAATGTCGACCGAAAAGAATTACATTTTGTCTTTTAGGTGGAAAAAAGTTAAAGCCTTTCTATCAAACAGGTGATAACTCATTAATCCCATGTTTGTTTATATTACAAGTGTTCACAGACCTTTTTTTACATGACTCTGGTTTATATTAAAAACGGTTACTTGTTGCTCACATTTCTAGGAACTATTATATGAAAATTGAAAATGAAAGTTAAGTTTATAGTTTCTTAAAAAAATTGTTATCTCGTTATTTTTTTTTTTTTGATGCAGTCAACGTAATAAAAGATATCAACTTCAAAAGTGTGCAGGATATTTAACATTTTCAGTAATTACATATTGTAAAAATCATTTAACCTTCTAGAAAGCTTATCAAATTATTCTTGAACAATGAATCTTATTAAATTAAATAAGAGAAATGATAACGCAGTTATATTGCAGATGTACCCATGAACCAATTACTTATGTCTGTCATACCTGAAACAGCCCTTATGGCCTTTACGTAGTTGTTTATGTTACTGTGGCATATAATTAGATAGACAAATAATAACGCTGTTAAAATGTGGTTGTCTATTGTATTTCGATAAATTTATACATTTCAAATATTTTATTTACCTATTTACTAAGTGGTTAAGCGAAGGATATGACGTTCACACAATAGTAAATTTCATCATAGGTTGATTTTAAAATTTAATTATTTATTTTTATGAATAGGCACTTTTTTAAAGGTAGCAATGTATTGACAGTCAAAATAAACATTGTTTTTTTTTTGTAAAAAGTAAATTTATTTGTAACAGAAAAATCATTAACAACTCAAAAGCCGCAAAACCTAAATCTTGCTAATATTCCTACCACTTCTTCCCTTTCTGGCAATCATCATTTTATACTCTGGTAAATAAATATTTTATTATCCTCATGAAAGCATAGCAGACTTGGATTTCGTATAGTGTTGGTGGTATTTCCTAAATAGGTATAGCCATAATCATAGAGTTTACAGTAATGAATTTACAGAATGTAATCCCAAATATCAGAATAATACCAGTCCAGAAGGGGGCTTCAGAACGGAATCTACTCGAAACATGGCAGGGTTTGTTGTATCTTTTAATTATATTTAATATAGTCTAGGGATTTTTCCCAACATTTTTTCCTATCGATAAGATTGTCCTTGACTTCGTAGTTTAACAACCATTTCCCGAACGGGCTTGGGCACTTCCATGAAATCAAGTAAATGTCGACCGAAAAGAATTAAATTTTGTCATTTAGATGGATAAAAAGTTAATACCTTTCTATCAAATAAGTGATCTCATTAATCCCTTGTCTATATTCATATTATTATCATGTCATATTACAAGTGTTCACAGATTTTTTTATATGACTCAGGGGTTTTTATTAAAAACAATTACTTGTTACTGACATTTCAAGGAACTATTACGTATGATAATTGAAAATGAAAGTTATGTTTATAGTTTCTTAAAAAAAAAGACTGTGTTCGGACTTTTTTGATGCAGCCTAGGTAATAAAAAATATCAACTCCAAAAGTGTGCAGGATATTTAACATTTTCAATAATTACATATTGTAAAAGTCTTGTAAAAAAAGCAAATGAAAACTGGAATGGCATATAAAAACGTCGCACGCATCAAAGTCTCGAGAAATTCTTGAACAATGAATCTTATTAAATTAGATAGAGAAATGATAACGCAGTTATATTGTAGATGTACCCATGAACTCATTAATTATGTCTGTCATACCTGAAACAGCCCTTATGGCCCTTACGTAGTTTATTTATGTTACCATGGCATACAAGTACCTCTGGCAGCAGACGCAAACCACTCTACGATTAGCATCTGTTGATTCGACTTCGGGTCTCGACCGCATCAATTTCAACTTGTTACTTTTTGTAGTAGTCATATAATAAAATTTGTGAACTAGTTTTAGTTTTTATAAAATAAAAAGTTTTTAAAAACAAAGTTCGCTGAATTTTTCATTTAATTACGCTTTTAAAATGTGGTTGTCTACTCTGTTGTATTTCGATAGCTTTAAACATTTCAAATATTTTATCTATCTATTTACTAAGTAGTAAAGCGAAGGATATGACGTTCACACAAAAGTAAATTTCGTCATAGGTTGATTTTAATATTTATTTTTATGAATAGGCACTTTTTAAAGGTAGCAATGTTTTGACAGTCAAAATAAACATTTTTTTTGTAAAAAATAAATTTATTTGTAACAGAAAACTCTAAAGTCATTAACAAAGCAAAACCTACATCTTACTAATATTCCTACCACTTCTTTCCTTTTTGTCAATCATCATTTTATACGCCGGTAAATAAATATCTCTATCGTCCTCGTGTAAGTATAACAGACTTGGATTTCGTATAGTGTTTGTGGTGTTTCCTAAAGAGGTATATCCATAATCATAGAGTTTACAGTAAGGAATTTTATAGTAGAGAAGGTAATCCCAAATATCAGAATAATACCAGTCCAGCAGAGGGCTACAGCGCATTACCTGAGGCCATCCTGGGTCGGTAACCTGTAATAACAGTTTCCATTTGGATAATTCTTTTTCTTTTTCTTGTACCTCTTACCTCAAAAATATTTAAATGTGAAGAATAAGGATCCGTTCTTCTGGTGCCCATAAAACATGCTTTTAAGTGTGGTTGTTTCTCCAACATAATTTTAAGTGCATCCTTTATATTAGCACTAACAGTCACAATCTAAAGAAAATTAAATTACGTCAAGAAATGATTTTGTTTATTGGATTGGCACATATATTTGTGCATTTTTGCAAATATGTTTCGATTGTGTATTAATATCTGTTAATTCTGCCGAGTTTAATAGCATTAGCAGTATTATCTGATTTTTCAATAAAATTGAAAATATTTTTTTTTGCTTTTTCAATATTGTCAAATGAAAAATTAAATTGGTTCTATAGGCAAGGGAGGTACAACGGTAATATTGGGCAGATGCAAAAGATTTTTGAGAAGAAATTTATTTACTAAAAACTATTTTTAACCGATATAGTATGTGCCGTTCTGTTGGCTGACCTTTCACCATCTCTCCGGTAGCTGCATTGTCCCGCGCTCATGAAATTCTGAGGTTTCTGGCTAAAGAAGTGATCCAAGGTGGTTTTTAAAGTCTTCCAAGGAAGTCAAGTTTTTATCATCTAAGCTGTTTTATTACTATCTAAACAAATGGTAGTCGGAGAGCGCAAAGTCCGGTGTATAGAACATTTCAGTCAAGTTGTAAAAGTTTGTGTCGACTGGCCAAACATGTGTAGTCGAATATTGTCCTGATGAAATGCAATCCTTTTGTTGTGATAGTTCTCAGGCCGCCTCTGGTCGATTGCTCGCTTTAATCCACTTAATTGTGAACATTAGTCTCTGACTAATTGGTTTGGTTTTCAGTCAGCTGACAACTCATTCCCTTCCCGGCAACGATTCCCTTCCAGTTCCACCAAATGCATAGCACGATCTTCACCGGATGTAAACTGGCTTTTCCGCTAGTAGAAAGGGCTTATCCCTTTATTAAGATATGCTTACACTATGATCTCTTATGTTTACCATAAATACACCTAATCCATTTGTCAACCATCCGCTTTACAATGTAGTATCGATTTCGTTGCACTTTAATAGAGAACAGTAAGAAGAAATTCGGTCTATTAAATTTCTCCCGGTTAACTTATGCGGTACCATTCCTAGTTTTTTTATCTGACTGTTGACTTGTTTAGAATAATTTCTCCAATCTTTTGAGTTCTATACTGATAACTTTCAATTAACTCCAAAACTTTACACATGCGAAGTAGATAAGACTTTTGCGATGCAATGCCATTTAGCGCAAAAAAACGAGACAACTTTTGCATCAACTTAATATTTCACCAAATTTTTCTAATGTGTCAGAAGTGGCTTGTGAAATATTAAGTATAATATTTCAACTATAAGAGTCTTCCTGGGCTGATAATCCAAAGGAACATAATCAAATTAAAACTGATATGAATTCACAACATACTAGTATGGGTATTTTGTATTGCAGAAGACACAAAACCATTACAACAAAGTGATAGAACTCCATTGATTAAAATAATGCTGTATGTGTAGTGGATCTACAAGGAATGTTCATTTACAAAGTATAAGAGATAATTTTTATACATACTGCTAGTAATTAGATAAACATATGAACATGATGTTATAAGATGCTCTAAATCAGGGGTCACCAACCTTTTCAATGTATTGAGCTACTTTAATAATATTCAAATAGAGAGAGCTACTTAAACTTGTTTAATGCAATAATTAACACATTTTCAACATACAAGATATCTAAATTAGTATACCAACCTACAGAAATTGTTCACACCATCAACAGGTTGGTGACCCCTGCTCTAAATAAATAGAAATTCATAAAACAAAAAATACAAACCTCTAAATTGAAATAAATTTTACACTGTTCAATGAACAAATCCTGTTCCTTGAAAGCATTCTCACTACGCACATATAAGCATAGTAATTTTTTGTTCCTTTGGTCTGGATATTGTTTTTCTATGACTGTTTGTACTAAATGAAGTAATACTGTACAATCCTTTCCCCCATTAAAACTAAGAAACACATTGTCAAGTTGGTATTTTCCAAGACACTTTCCAATAGCCTTTAAAATGAAGTAATATTTTGATTATTACTGTAATATTGTTATACAAATACCCAACATATACCCTCTCTTACCTGACACTTACATCAATTGCCAGCTGTATATGCTTATCCTTACTATGATAAATTAAATCAACCATCTGATTAACCCATCTCCCATTCAAGTATGTTATTAATTTTTCTTTCATCATTATCTCAGCATTAACAATTTGTTCAAAACTATTGGAGGTCAATGTCACTATGTCAATTTTATCTGTATATTCATAATTAATCACTGCATTTTCTACGGCAATTTTTTTAAAATAATCTGTTCTGCCATTTTTCACAAACTCAAATGTTTTCAAGTATTGGACGTCATGTTTATAGTGAGTTAGGTGTGTTTTCAAAAGGTGTTCCATCTGTTGTATAACATAACCAAGTTCTAATATAAACATTCTTTGAAGATAGAAAATAGGATGGACATGAGTACTAGCTTTCAACATTTTTATAGATTTAGGCCACTTAATCTCACTTTCTCTCTGGAGTGAATATTCTTGCAAAGTTATATTCGCTAAAGCTTTACTTACACATATTGGATTTGATTTAGCTAGCAAGATCACAAAATCATATGATTTTAACATTATAGTCAATTCCAATGATACTGATTTATCCTCTTCTTTTGTTACGGAAATTTTCCTAATATCAAACTCCATATTCTTAAGAGTTTCAATAATAAATTGTAATTCTAAGGAACTATCATTCTCACCCAAAAGAAAATCGTTATTTGGTACTAATATTGAAACTGTTTTGAACTGCATATTGTGTAATTTAAATCATAGCTGCACAAAGAGAATAATTATACTAATGTTAACAGGTACACTTTACTACTAAGATCGAGAAAAAGCATTTCTCCTACTCTTGTAGCTGTTTTTTTACATCATATTTTGACACGACGGTATAAGGTTAGAATTGTGCCAAAGTTCGATATTGTGTAGGAATGGAGAGTATCGAACTGTGTAGAATTGTGACAAACCTCGATAAAAAAACGAAAACATTGCCTTAATACAGATGATTGAAAACATTGCCATAATACAGAAAGATTTAAGATGATTTGTTGCTATAAATATTTAGTAACAAAAATTAAATAAGCTGATTTAAGAATATGATGTATGGATTATTTGGGAAATGTATTTATTTAATTTCTAGCATATTGCAAATCAATATTGTTTGATGTGGCGTAGGCAAAAAAGTATTTCAACAAATTGACTTTTCAATTTTCTTTATTTTAACTGCATTAACTTTTATGGCGTTACATCAACACAAACTACAAATTGTTTTCAACAAAACTATATCATAATTAATGTAGAATATTGATATTTTTAAGAAAGTAGCTGATAAAGTATCGATTTTTCATGGAAAGAAAATATTTGAGCAGTTGATTTTGTTGTTTTAAAGTGCTTTAAAACTAATAAATAATTTCAATACACAACAACAAACAAATTTATCAACTGTAAGGATACGACAAAAAAAATGAAAGGATTTTTTTTGAATAAACATATATATAATATAGAAATAGATATTCATATCTCTCTAATATTAACTGGGCGGCTAGTTGGGTACATGAGTTTGACGAGCATGGTGGTGGCCTCCAAGCATTGCAGCTTTAACCACCTGGGAATAAAAGTAACCCTGAACACTCCGAATCCATCAAACTATTCTCTATTTACTATCTGTTACTTTAAATTTATCAGATCGATACAAATCATATTTTAATAATACTAGACTGTTCACATTCTTAACGAGAGATACTTATTATAACCTCAGTTCACTTCTGTTCCTACTGTGGTAGTAGCAGCATTAAAAAGTAGTTGACTAGTGGCGATACCCTTCCACTGAGAGTTAACTAGTTTTCTTTTTTTTTATACTAACCACCTGTGTCCTGTCTTGGTAAGTTTTTGGGCCTGTATTGTAGTTTCATATTTCTGATTTTTTTTAAATTTTATTTAATTTTTAATTTTTTTTTTCTTTTACTATTATATTGTTTGTTGTTACCTCGTAAATAAAAAACTTCTTTAGTTTATGAGCGTTCAGAAGGGGGGAGGAATCCTCTCCCCAAAAAAAATTAATGAAATTATAGGTATAGATGTAGAGAATAGTGAGAGTAACATATCTAACGTTGAAAATTCTGACAATCCGCAAATTCTTTACAGTGCGAATGACCTTGGACCCTTTATAGTGTATATAGAATCGTCGAATGAAGCTAATAACGATCATATAGGTAGATTTTCTACTGCTGCTGTGAATTGCTAATGGCGTTTGAAAACCTTTCCTTTTTCGATGCCAACAATACTTGTAAAAAAAGCTATATAAAGAACGATGAGGAGACAGAATTTACATACAACCCTAGCAATTTTCCAAAAAAGAATACTAAATCCAATAATTCACAGGATGGCAATACAAATCCCGAAAACTTTATTTTTGCATCTCAACGTAGATTATTTGACATTAACTCAAAAAAATAAAAGGTCATATGCGCAAGCTGTCTCACAAGAACCTAACAAACGTAGAATAGTGATGAAAGAATATGACAAAAAAGCGCACCAGGATGCCTTATATACACCTAATGGTAGACCTATAAATTATAGTTCAAACAATAACAGTTCATTCCCGTCAACCAGTAATAGTAATAACCCTAATATGGTAATCTCTTCAGAGCCTAGAAATAGTGCCCAAGTAAATGTTTCCACAGAGCCTCATAATAGTGCTCATCTTTTGAAGACAATTTTTGCCAATATTTATTTAAGAATGCTTCCAAAATATCAATGGAAAAAAAGTTAATGATAAGTAATTTCTTTGCTAATAATTGTATTATAGATCAAGCTAGTATGGATTTAGACGCCCCTTTTGATACATAATAAATATACAATTAAAATTCCAAACTTAAAATTATACAATGGAATATTAGAAGTGTAAATGCAAATAGAAGTAACCTTTGAAATTTATTCAATAAATATGATCCGGATATTATTTTACTAAATGAAACCTGGCTTAAAAACCATATTAACTTTCACTTAAAACATTATCAAATAATCAGGATGGATAGAGTAGATGGTTTTGGTGGTGTGGCCACGTGTATACGTAGTAGCATATCCTTCCGTGTTGACAAAAGTTTTGGCGATGAGTCTACACAATATATCACTATTAAAATCAACAATTTAAATAATGTGAATATATATGCAGCTTCTCAAAACAACATAAACTTCGAAATGTTAAACAACATATTTTCCTCTGATGAAAATTTCCTACTTATGGGTGACCTAAATTCACATCACCCCTTGTGGGACGAATGCTCGATGAATGCGGGAGGAAGAATTATAAGTGATTTTGTTTTTAGCAGGAACCTTAGCATTTTGAATGACGGTTCTCCAGCCTTGTTCCAACATCCTAACCGCAGGGTTAGCGCGATAGACATTTCAATTATCTCGTCTGGACTATTGCCTCTGTCCTTTTGGTCAGTCCTCCCCGATTGTGGTAATAGTGATCACTTCCCCACTATGACATCACTTAATATAAATGATGCAGTTTTGCACGAATGGCCTTTTCTCAAAAATTATAAACTTAGAAATCATAAGAAGGCAAATTTGGAGCAATTTTGTGTGGAAATCATGATGGCTTCTGAAGCGATGAATGATTCCATGAAATACGAAGTCTTCATAAAAATTATTAATGAAACAGCTGATGCGAATATTCCACTTAAAAATTGTAATATTGCGAGAAAGTCGAACATTCCGTGGTGGGATCAGGAATGTACAGACCTCATCAAGGATAGAAAAAAAGCTTTTAAAATTTTTTAAATAACACCGACTTTAAATAACTACATAGAATCTAAAAAAGTTATAGCCAAAACAAAAAAAAAATGCTTGAAATAAAGAAAATCAACAAGTTCAAAGCTTTTTGCGAATCTATTAACAGAACTTCAAACATGTCGTTGGTATGGAACACCATTAAAAAAATTTCCAATGTCAATAAAACTTTTGACAAAAACAAACTTGAAGATGACCTAATTTTGAAAATACTTCAGGAAATGGCTATTACTAATATAGACCCTAACTTTTCTTTAAAACTAGCGAAGGGCGATGCTAAACCCTTCTCTATACAAGAACTGAACAATAGCCTGCGAGGCAAGACTCTATCTGCGACGGGAATGGACGACATTTCATATAAGATGATTGAGGCTCCCCCTTTTAGTGCAAGAAATCATCTGTTGAATATATTCAATGGATATTTAAAGGGTAATCCCCTGCCGTCCGACTGGGAAAAATGTAATATCATTAGTTTTGTTAAACCAGGTAAAAATCCCAATCTACCGAATAGCTATAGACCTATAGCTCTTTCTTCATGTGTTCGTAAAACTTTGGAAATTATGATTACGAACAGGCTTGAGTGGTTTTTTGAAAACAAAAATATATTTTCCTTCAATCAGTCATCTTTCAGAAAGGGCTTAGGAATAAACAATACAATTGCCAGTATGACAACTCTAGTAAATTTAGCTTTTCAACAGAGAAAAAATGCTACTGCGGTATTTCTAGATTTAAAATCGGCCTATGACTCTGCCAACATTTTGGAGAAAAGATTGATTTACTCATGAAACAAAAATGGCGAATACCTTGGTCCATTTCATACTACTCTGGGTTTACCCCAAGGGTCGCCTATGAGTACCATTTTGTTCAATATATACATGTGGGATTTATTTAAGATTAACACGAGGGACGTTCAAATCTTTGGTTACGCTGATGACTTGGTAGTTATTGGTATAAATCCTTGCCTGAAGCAAAATATAGACAATATAAATTCATTTCTAATTGATGTAAACAAATGGATATGGGATAACAACTTCGTCCTGTCTGTAGATAAATGTGAATCCATATGTTTCTCTGGAGTTTATTGCAACCTTCCACCTGTTAGTATTAGAATAAATGAATATACCATACCCTTTAAAAATCAGGTCAAATTCTTGGGAATAATTTTAAATAAATCTTTAAATTGGGATGCACATATCCAAAAAATAATTATAAAAGCAAAGAAAGTAATCAACGTGTTAAAATCTTTCTTTCGCATATGGTGGGGAGCTGACCCGCAAATACTCCTCTTAGCTTTCAATGCATTCGTAAGATCTTATCTGGACTTCGGATCAATATTCATCTATCCGACATCAAAAAGCAATATTGCCAAATTAAATTCTGTACAATTTGAGGGGATTAGAGTCTGTTTGGGGTGCATGAGATTTACACCTACAAACGTTCTTGCAGAGGCTTCAGAAATTGATTTGCACCATAGAAGACTATTGTTGGCATCTAAATTCCTTTCTAAAATCACCTATTTCTTGGATCACCCGCTATTCAAAATTATAGGTGTACTGCGTAACCATATAACTGATCAGACTAACGGCCGGAACGAATATAAGATCCCCTGCTTAGTTCAGGCCTTTGAATTTTTCCGTCCCTTTTCCAGCAAAGTTTTTAAAACCAATACCCTTCCATGTTTTCTATTTGATTTCAATATGCAACTAAATTCTACAAAAATCCTAGAGTTAAATTTAAAAAACAAAAGCTCTCTTCAGATTCCCGTAATTTTTAGATCAAAAACTGACAGTTTTAGGCCAACTCATACATTTATCTTTACTGATGCATCCAAAGAAAATTATGAGAATGGGAAGGTAGTTTTTGGTATACACATTCCCTCAACCCTCAAGTATAACTTCTCTTCCAATTTAACCAAAGAACTGTCTATATGTAATGCGGAACTGACAGCAATAGATGAAGCTCTCCAAATAATTCGAAGAAAAAATATAAAAAAAGCAATAATCTTCTCTTTAAGTGCAATCACTAAACTCAACAAAAATAAAATCAGCCACAACACGGAATATATCACACTAAAAACGAAAAAATCCCTGTACGATCTAACACTTAAGGGATTTGACATTTATCTAGCCTGGATTCCGGGACATAGTGGAATATTGGGAAATGAGGAGGCAGACAAATTGGCAAGGATTGGGTGCAGCCTGAACATACCTAAAGATATAAAGTTAGAATTTAAAGACACATATAATATCATTAAAAACAAAATAAAAATTATTTTTTCACAAAGATGGATTTCTTCCTTGGCCGTTAAAAGCAAATCCTATACTACATAAAAAACACGTTCTCATTTACAAGATGGTTTGCTCCTTTCCCTTTCTACAGTCGTCGACACATTACTACGATAATAAGGGTACGTACCAGTCATGCCTTAACAAAACTACAGTTAAACCACATAGGCATTAATAATAACCCAAATTGTGAATGTGGTAAAATAGAGGGTCTTAATCATATATTCTTTGAATGCCCTGTTAATATTACCCCTAACTTAAATTTGTATTCAGCTTAATCTATAGTGGAAATTTTGCTCCCATAAATATCTCATACATCTTGTCCAACATATCGGTAGAAGCTTCAAAATTAATTATTAAATTTTTAAGTCTAATCAACAGGAAATTATAAATAATATCGATAAAATGTTCTTAGTTACAGGCGCATGGTGTTCGTCTATGTTGTATGTCCTGAGTTGATGTCATTGTCTATCCCTTGTTGTGTGTTTATTAGTGATGGGAAATACGGATCTTTTTGGAGAGTCGGATCACCGGTTCCGAATCAATTCAAATAGCTGGATCCCACTGAATCTCTTATCGTATAACTGATTGCATAACTTAGTTGCATTGTAAGATAAACAAATACTTTACGATTGGTAATAGTATATAGCATAACATTTTAATTTCTGAGAATATCAACATGCCCGTATATGAATTATTTTTCGTATGAATTATTAAAAGGCTTCGGTAGATCATTGACATCAAAAAGCAATAATTCACTCTCTCATATGGAAAAATTTTGAAAACAAAGTAATAAATGTAAAAAGTTCCAGAAACCCGTAGGCAGCTACTAATGAAATAAAAAAATATTTAAATGAGCCCTTAATCGATCTACACGAGGACCCCTTGATATGGTGGTTTCAAAGAAAAAATATTTATCCAAGACTATATGAATTTGTCCAATTGACTGTTAATTGACTTTGTCTTATGTCTAGCCGGTCGCGTTGGTGCGGCGGTAAGAGCGCCTGCTTTGCCGAATCCGCGCTGGAGCGATAGCTGGTTCCATTCCAGCGCTCGGATGGTTATTTTTCTTTCTTCTGTCCGTTTATCTTTCCTAAACGTTTGTGATTGTTTCTGAGCAAGAGTGTAAAATCCGACTACGAATTACCCCTCAGTCACGCCAGTTAAAGGCTGGGTAAGGCCGGATGCCTTCTGAGAAGTGTTCTACGTTGGTCACTCGCCAGTCGGTAGGTTTCCTGATAGACTTATGGGTAGGCACATAACCAAGGGTTTATAGCCCGAGGGGGGTGCTGGCCTGGGTTTGTCGGAAGCTGATGACCGTGGTTCGGAACCCACGTTAAGCTGTAGGTCCAGTCGCTAAATAGCCTAGTTGCTGATGCGCCTCTAACCCAAACACTTTACTTTACTTTACTTACTTTTCTTATGTCTACTTCAGTGCCATGTGAAAGAATTTTCAGTAAAACTGGTCAAATTGTGACAGAAAAAAGAAGTCGATTGAAAACTAAAAAGATAAATCAAATCATATTTTTACATGTTACAATTTTTAAACAATTACATATTTAGTAATTGTTTAAAAATTTTAATTCATAAAAATTAATTTTAAAATTTGATGTACTTATTGTGATGTGTCTTACCTGATGTTGAACTTTATTTTATATATTTTGTATCTTTGTTTTTTTTCATATTTTTTATATTTTATATATTTTTATAGTTTATTTTATAATTTATAATTTTCGTGTTTTACAATTTAATCTATTTATGTAATATATTTTAATGTATATATATATATATATATATATATATATATATATATATATATATATATATATATATATATATATATATATATAATATACATACATATATACATACGCTAAATAAATAAATAAATGTAATTGTTTAAAAATAAATTTATTTATTTATTATGTGTATTATTCTATATATTTATATATTTAGGTACATAAAACAATAATAGATTGCAAATTTTAAGCCACAGTACGGCTCCTTTCCCCACGAATCTTTTCTCTCATAGTTCACAAATCAACGGATCTAAAAAAACCCGAGACCTGAGATCCGTCCGAGCCGACTATCTAAGATCCAACAGATTCGAGAACCGTCTGGAATCCGAGAACCGCCTGGGATCCGAGAGCCGTCTGGGATCCAAGAGCCATCTGGGATCCGAGAGCCGTCTGGGATCCGAGAGCCGTCTGGGATCCGAGAGCCGTCTGGGTTCCGAGATCCGTGTATCGAAATTTTAGGAACCGGTTAATTCGGCTCTTTTAAAAGATCCGAATCTGGGAGTCGGATCAGATTCGATCCGGACATATCTAGTGTTTATACTAACCTCACTCTCTCAGTGCACGCCAGGAACATTAGAGTTGCTAAATAGAGATGTGTATCGTGTCTTTATTAGCCGTATAATTTTTCGAAGTTAGCGCATTCAGGGGACTCAGGAGAACAGTCTCGACCATCTGAGTCTCCTCACAAATGAGCTGGCAAATTGCTCATTAGCAGCGTCATAACCTAACAACAACAACAACATAACCTCAGTTATAATGCATGAGAGCAATCAACATGTATTCAAATAAAGATGTTCTACATTACTTCTACAATGATAATATTATCGGCCAATAATCAAATATCAGACTTGGTACTGTTCCTAAACTGAGGGGAGAGCGCGCAACAGTGCCACATTCAGATATAAAAGGAGTATCAAGGGAGAGTGCGCGAGATACCCACCCAAAGAGCTAACCAAAACATAATGGATATCCAACCACACCCTACAGTGTAACCTCTGGTACTGAGTTGTGCAATGAGTACAAAGGGAGAGCGCGCGATGTACCCGCTTCAGAGACCAGAAAAACAAAACAGCATTGACCCACTTCATGGTATTGAAGGGAGAGCGCGTGACAATACCATGGAGATCTCTCAATATTTATTAAATTACAGATCATACATTTTCAACAATGATAATTTTATCAGTCAATAATAAAATTATCATTCTAGGTACTGTTCCTGACACTGAGGGGAGAACGCGCAACAGTGCCAGCTTCGGGTATGAATGGGGTATCAAGGGAAAGCGCGCCAAATACCCACCCAAAGAGCTAAACAAAACATGATAAACTATCCAACTACACCCTACCGTGTAACCTCTAGTACTGAGTTGTGCAATGGGTACAAAGGGAGAGCGCGCGATGTACCCGCTCCAGATACTAGAAAAGCAAAACAGCATTTACCTACTTCATGTTATTGAAGGGAGAGCGCGCGACAATACCATGGATATCTCTCTCAATTAAATTTTAAATCATATGAATATGATGTTTGCTTAAATAGAAATCATTTAATATCGATCAGAACATTAATTTAAGAACCATTGTTTCAAATTATTCAATATTAAATGAACACTAACAGATTTAATTTAATTGTAGTTGAATATTTGATAATAATCAGAACAGCATCCTGTGAGCAAGAGAAACAGAAGTAATCTTTAAATACTTATCAAAAATGCCAAAACCAATAGAAGACAAAGTGTTCAGTGAAAAATTCACTTATATAGTAATCTTTTAATATTAATGAAAACATTAAATATAAATAATAGAGCTTTAAATATGTCTCAAAACTAATATAAATCGATAGAAACTAAAGTGTTCAGTGATAAACTAAAGTGTTCAGCTAATAAAAGTTAATAGATAACAAAGTGTTCAGTGATACACTCACCCTTGGAATTATTTCGGAATGACACTACATTACACTTGCTCACAGTATAAATGAAAATGTTTGTTTCAAATACTGAAATGAAGCCATCTCTAATGATGCCCCACCATTATCAAACATCTGGCGGTTAACTACCCTTAAGTGTTATCGAAGCTTTTAGAAAGAATAAGCGAAGTTATATCTTTAATATAACCATCTTTACCAAAGAAAAAGGCGACTATCGTTTTGCCTGAGATGGGACAAGAGACCGGAAGATGTAAATTAAACAAACATATTTCTTACATTTGTATGCTAAAAGACCGTTTATTTTGGCCGTATCGTTTTATTTGAGATGAAACCGATGTCTTAAAAATATATACTATACAAAAATATTTCTTACACAACCTTAACTAGCTGCAAAATGAGTGCCGATATTGTAAATGTGAAAAGAAATGACAGGAAATAACGACAAATTGCTTTCAGCAGAATTTAAAGCTTAATTTATCTATACTACATAATCATATTTAGAAATCAACATATTGGATGGCATTTAGTGCACCAAAAAATGAGAAAAGCCATCTAAATATCAAATTATATAATAAAAAAAATTAATAAAAATGCCGAGATGGTTGCAGCCGGTCATAGAAAATAGTGAAAGGTTTTTAGGCCATTTTTGAAAATTCAAATGCTCTTTATCTATTCATAATTGTTATTTTATGAACTATTATGTCTTGAGTTTTATAGTCTGTTTCAATTCTTGCTATGATTTTATTGACAGTCAGTTGCAATTTGTATTGATATAATGTTAAAAAAAAATAATGTGCTAAAAGAAAGGATATTTGAGAAAAATCGGTTTGTTCAAAACCTTTGTTCCCTTACTGTAAGCACTTTTTTTGACAATAACAAATAGTGGGTGTATGATGAAAGGGATTTAAGAACGCGTTTTTTATCATTTAATTCAAGAAAACTAACTACAACTACAGTATAACTTGTAGAAATGCGGAAATATTAGCATTTTTTGAGAAGTAAGAGATATACAGAGGCGACAACAAATTATTAACTTGCGATGGTTGTCTTCCATCTAACACAGAGTTGGTGCAAGTATGACCAAATGAATATAATATTTGTCAAGTCCGAGTCATTAGATGGCGTGCTGCGAAGTTTCAGATGCGTGCGTTTAGTTGCTTGTTCGTGGCGATTGAATAAACAAGTTTTGGCAATTTCTAAAAAATTAATTAAACCAAAATTCGAGATGTTATAAAGTACTTTGTTTTAGAGGATTTAACATCGATGTACGTACAAAAAGATCTATATTCCACTTTGAATTATTTCCATTCGTTTTCGATGGTAAAAAGTCGGCTGCCGAATCCATTCGCAAAAAAACAAAATCATCGGCCAATGACACGTAGCTCTGGCGCAGTTGTAAATTTCACTAAGTTTGTCTACCACGTCAACGCCACCTTTGGTTTTATTTTAATCAGTAATAATTTCCGGTTTGCGACTCACTTTGTTGATTGTATCTGAGAAATGCATAGTAGATAGAAGCAACACATTTTTATTATTTCGGGTAACATACTCGTGTTTTCTGGACACCTCACATTTACTAAATATGGCGGAATTTGTTTCTTATTTTTCCTAAGTGTTCATACTATGGTCAGACCGTGATCAATCAGAAGATTATTTGCCAATTCTATGATTGTAAAAAATTATCCATTGACGCAATTCTCTTTGTTCCCCATATTGGTTGGCATAATCGTGGATCTAATGCCACATTTGATGAATCCAACTGATAAGGATCATCAAGCTGTTTCCCTAAGTAAACTTCCATAGATGTGATAAAACATTTTGGCATCAAATAAGGCATAAACTTTGATAACATATCTAAGAGACTTATTTGGCATATAAAACTTAAAACTGCATCTACCTCAGAAATCTTGAAGCATTTCATCTACTGTCGCAAAATGAGACATTGAATAGTATTTTGGGTAAAGTGGCAGCAAATGTTGATGGTGGTGGCAGCAGCGTTGATTTATGATCGAAACGTATATTTAGCAGAAGAAAACGAAATCTCTCCAATGACATGGCGAGGCGATATATCTCCATGGACATTCCGTTTGTTCTAAACAAATCCTTGGCATTTTGATGATTGCTTTTTATTACTCCTGAGATATATAAATAATCCAAAGAGAGCTTTACTTTCGGGTTAGTTAATTTTAATTAAGCCGGGTCATAATTCTTCGTTTTTATATATTTATTCGTATGCTGTTCTATACTTTCCAACATATTGTCAGTAAAAAATAAACTCCAAATTTCTAATGATGCTTCTATCTGACGAGCAATTCCTTTGACTCCTGGTACTTGCAATATAATATTTTGAGCGCGAGTGCGAACAGCTCTTTGAGAAGTTGCACGCTTTCTCCACTTAGTACTTCCGCCGTTTCCGATAAAACACGGAGTTTTATACATAGGTCCATATGTTGATATAGTTTCATTGTCAGGAAAACCTTCAGATTCAGTATTCTTATCGATAGTTTCAATATGATCTTGTAAACTTTCATCATCGTCGATACCTGAAACTGTTTCTACTTCATCAAATAATCGTATGGTAGTTCTTTCTCATAATACTTACTGACCATTTTATAATTCTGTAAATATATTAATTCAGAAATAAAAACTTTCGAAAAACTACTGCACTACATTTTTTGGTGCGTGGATACTAACTTTGGTTTTACGGACCTATACTACTTCTAACTCGATAAGGATGTTTCACTAACAAACACAGGTTAAAGAAAAAACATTTGATGTTTTTAAATTTTTATTAAGACTTTTTCTGTAAAATATAATTAGTACTTATAACTGCAATAATTTATTATTCAAATAAACTACTTTTAACAGTTTTGCTTTTGGCACATTATAAAACTTTGATTAAAATTCTATAATATTATTTTGATAACAGTATTAGTTTTGTCACATTAGCTTAACTTAGCTAGACAACATCCAATACACTTCAGTTGTAAGGTCAACTGTTATTTACAACGGGAATATAACAGCCATCTTTATAGCACTTGAAGTACAAACCCTTGAATATTCTTTTCAGTTTATTTCTGAGTCGAAAATGTAAAGTATAGTTTTAACTGTTTCTGCTGCATCACAAAACAGTCAAATTGTTAAACCTTTGTTTGTGATATAACATCAGTATCAACTCAAGTGAACTTTTTATTGTCAAGTTGTAGCCTTCTTTACTCAAATCTATCAACCATTGATTTAACCCAACTGGTTGCACTGCTATGAACATTCTTTGATTGCTCTTTTAGGCTTTTCTCTCTATTGCTGGCTTTATCACTACAATTTAAAATACTAATTTGTGATGTGTTATTGGTCCATTGTTTGGTCAATCTTAAAGGCTTTGCTGGAATAGGCGGAGGTACCTTTCCAGACGTTGCTTGTTTAATGTCTTGGGAGACGAAGCATACTCGATCGTTGCTATTGAAGCTATCCGATTTTGCAACTAATTTGCCAGTGGTTTTGTCTTGAAAGTATTCTTCAGTCAACGAATTATCCAGTATTGCCTCGTAATAGCTATCTGATGGAGATATCCGATGAGCCGAAGCCTTTTCCTGTTTTTGACTAGAATTTGGCGGAACATTCGGACTCGACTGATTTAAATTGGCTTCGCTTGTCGTTCTAGAACTTGCAAACAGCTTTTGAGGATCAACATAATCAGGATTAGCCAGTTTTTCTCCGGTAGCCTTGCTGGTTTCTTGAGCAACGCGCTTGATATTTCGCCTTTGGTCCTCCGAGATCATTGTACGTATTCTCTGTACTAAACTAACGCGAATTGCTGATTTCCTATAGATTTTGTGTTCGGGGTAATCAGTTTCAGTAATATGAGACGACAATTCACTGAAAAAATATAAATTATTGTTATACGCCGATTTAAATCAAATATATCTTAATTCACCTTCCCTGTTGGCCTATGTCGCGTCTATCATTTTCAATCCGTCCCTTGACTTCTGCTGTAGATTCCCCTGTGTTTCCTTGAGGATCGTTCAGTTGAAAAGATCGAGGTAGAGAATCAGCCTTAGTAGGCAATTCCAACCGCCCTTCATAGTACCAAATAGGGCCTGGTTCACTGTTAATGTTTCTTCGGGGATGACGCGTGTGTTCCCTATTAAGAACTTTACTGAAATCTTCCTTTTGCATTAAAAGTTCTGATACAATTTTCTCTAAATCTTTATGGATAGAATTAGCTGAGTCAACTTCTTCACGGCTTCCAGTTACTTCTTTTCCAATAGTGTCCGCATCCGAGGTTTGAGGATCGCAATGATCCAAATCTGATAAGTCAGTATAGAAAGTTGAACTTCCGCTTTCCTTATTTTTTTTCAGTTTTGATATCTTTTTTGGAATAGTTTTTGTGTCGTATTGTTGTGGAATCTAAAAGAAATGAGTAATGTTATCACCCATTTTGGAATTAAGTTATTATTGTAGAACTTACCATGCTGGGTTCTGATTTTCGTCGCCAACTGCCTAGAGTAGGGAATATTCGATCCTGGGATGAAGATCTACGATCCTTCAACTCCTGCGTCTTTTTTCTGGATCTACGCTCCAAATAATATGGAGTCGCCGAAATCTTCAATGGAGACCATTTTTCTGAGGTATCCTCATTAACGTTCTCATTGACCTCTTGGCCTAGCTGCATAACAAGCTGTCTAGCGTGATTAGGTATAACGGCAGTGTAGTTTTCCAGTATAACCCGTTTAATTTGCAGTGTCCATTCGCGTTTATGATGAGGAGATCTGGCCCTTAAAGTGCATTGCTGTCTTGGATTGTCAAAGGGAAGGACCTGGAATGCTAGAGGATCCACACGAACTTGTTCCACCAACATCAAATTAGAGCACTGAAAAATTGTGGCATAATTAGCTTTTATTAAGACACTGCTAAATGTGCTGGTGAAATCTGAGATGGGACAAGAGACCGGAAGATGTAAATTAAACAAACATATTTCTTACATTTGTATGCTAAAAGACCTTCTAAACAAACGACAGACCTATCGTTTTATTTGAGATGAAACCGATGTCTTAAAAATATATACTATACAAAAATATTTCTTACACAACCTTAACTAGCTGCAAAATAAGTGCCGATATTGTAAATGTGAAAAGAAATGACAGGAAATAGCGACAAATTGCTTTCAGCAGAATTTAAAGCTTAATTTATCTATACTACATAATCATATTGAGAAGTCAACATATTGGATGGCATTTAGTGCACCAAAAAATGAGAAAAGCCATCAAAATATCAAATTATATAATAAAAAAAATTAATAAAAATGCCGAGATGGTTGCAGCCGGTCATAGAAAATAGTGAAAGGTTTTTATGCCATTTTTGAAAATTCAAATGCTCTTTATCTATTCATAATTGTTATTTTATGAACTATTATGTCTTGAGTTTTATAGTCTGTTTCAATTCTTGCTATGATTTTATTGACAGTCAGTTGCAATTTGTATTGATATAATGTTAAAAAAAAATAATGTGCTAAAAGAAAGGAAATTTGAGAAAAATCGGTTTGTTGAAAACCTTTGTTCCCTTACTGTAAGCACTTTTTTTGACAATAATGAATGGAATGTTAGAGGATCCACACGAACTTGTTCCACCAACATCAAATTAGAGCACTGAAAAATTGTGGCATAATTAGCTTTTATTAAGACACTGCTAAATGTGCTGGTGAAATCTGATTAATTTAAAGCTTTAATTATATTGAAAAGTTTCTCTACAATGATTTCCTGAAAACATTTCGAACACATTTATTCCCAATAAGTAAATGTGCTAATAAAACTATATCTTATGGTCTTGTGTTCCTAGAGTTCCTAAATTTCGGTTTTTTCTTCGACAAGATGTATATAGCAGCTCTTTGAATTAGTAGTAAAATTATTTATTTACCTCAATGTGGGTTTTGTAAGCCAATGCTCCTCCAGTTTTTGTTTTGGCAAGGAGAAGTACCTTCTCAAAAAGAAACACGTGTCTACGCCCTCTAGCTCCCTGAACTCGGAATGTACCTTCTGCGATTAATTCTCCTAACGTCGTCAAATCAGCACCAGTCCAACCGTACAATTGCGATTGTATTTCCTGTAATAAATTCGTTATTTAACATTTAAACAGTTTTAATGCCATGCATTAATAAGCTTACTTGGACTCTAACAGCATATTCGTTCTTTTTCTTCATATTGTTTATTTCAGAAGCAACAGCTGTCATCGTAGCTAGTGCTAAATCTACTGTTGCTTTATGATGGCCTCCACATTGTTTTGATAGTCTCTGAAAATTAATTAATGGTTATAATAGATCTTCTGTTAGCGAAGTTACTAAAATAGCGAAAAAGAAGAAAACAGCGCATCACGACGTAAAAGCCTGTGCCTTCTTGCTTCAAAATCGATTTACATGAACTAATGAGATTCAATCATGTACAATTTAATAATCGTCGATCACTCAAATCATTTAATGTTACTCATCTATTGACGTGGAAGTTCTTCCAGAAAGAACTCATATTCAATGCATTATCTGTCGGTCTGAATATTTTTTACTATTCAAAAGCATTTGTTCTGCAAGTGGAATCATCATTAACTTTCAGAAACTTTACGTTACATATACAGGGTGTAAGGGAAATAACTTTCATAAAATTTACCAACGATTCTTTACATTATTTTGAACAAAAAGTTAAGTTAAACACTTAGTTAAAACACGTTACGCAAAATTCACGTATTTTTGACCCCTCTCCCCCTTTGTCACACTTCATCACATTTTTTTGTTAATCCCCTACCTAATAATACGTCACAAAACCTGCTCCCCTCCCTCAAATGAATAATTATTTTTATGATTATTAGTAACAGAAAAAATATTTCTAAATAATCTCATTTTTGTATAGAATTTTTGTTAATACAAAGTTATTCTGTGGAATTTAGCACTAGTTACTTTTACAGATTCAATATCAACGTTCACATTACAAGGTTCATGTATGTTCGGACCCCCCGCCCCCTCCTCATCTCGTAAGGCAATTGCCCTCTTCCTCGTTTTTTCGTACGTTTTTAATAGACATGTGTAACATGTTACTTGAATTGCGTATAGTTTTGCCCCTTCTGATATTCTTATAGGTACTTCTCGGTATAATAATTACAATTTGGGAAACAAAAAAGTCACAAGGGCTCACATCTGGCGTATCTAGTTTTAGTTAAAAATTCGGTTACAAGGGTCGATGTATCTGCCCCCTTCGGGCACATATTATCTCTTAAATGACTTATATAACGCCAGATAACATTGTTTGTTGACTGCCAGTGGACAACACCACTATAGTCAAAGAAAACACCCATCATGACTTTGATTCGGAAGCTTGTTGGCTGGATTGCACGTCAAATTCATAAACCCGCATCTTATCACCAGTTATGATGAGTTTATGTAGGATTCAAATTGGCTCATTCAAACATGTTTTAGCAATCTGTTTGCGGCATTCTGAAGAAATGTCAGCTTCTTCAATACAAGAAATGTCGAGAAGTGTCTCGTGCTCAAAATATTATCCAAAATGGTACGAACGGATTCGTGAGGCCTCGTTGAGACTCTTTAACTACCTCGGCATTTAGCACAAAAAAAAATTGGAAACACAATTTAAGACAAACTTTTTATTCGATATTTGTATCTAGTTTTATCGTTATATGATACACATATATGGTATACATTGGTACCAACTTATAATGAATACATTTAACTGAGGTAGCCGATACTTGATGGAATGATGGAAATTAATTTTAAATAAATAAGCAAATATTTATATCTAAAATTTTCCATTATGCCTTTTTTAAAAACAAACTTTCCTAACTAACAGTGAGAAAAGTAATTACAACCTAAAGTGTCCATCGACCTAATAATACCATAAAACATGATAGTAGGGAAATCCATTTTTTTGTCAACGTCTAGAACAATATAAGTTTAATAACGGTGAACCATTCAAGTGTAGCTGGTCATTTAACAAAATATCCAAATTTTTTATTTTGATGGTTTCTAGGCTCTCTAAAAGATTTAATTTTTTGGATGTATTCTCATTACGTAGCGTTATAACATTATCATGGAAAGTATGATTTTCTAACATTAAGTGGTTAGCATAATGACAATTATTTTGTGGTTTGGTATAACTTTTTTTATGTTCATTGAGCCTAGTAGAGAAAGATCTTCCTGTTTGTCCAACATGACTTTTGGAGACGACCCGCACTCAGTTAAATAAACTCCTGATTTATACAGTTTATTTGTTTGATTTTTATTGTTTTTATTGAGGCGGCTATTGTTTGTTTTAAAAGCAATATATCCGGTCAATGTCCAAAATGCAGCGTTCAAAACAATTACATATACGGGAAAAATTACCAAATTAGTGTGGAGATATTTATTCAAAACAAACAATATAAATATTGCAAACAAAAAAACTGTATAAATCAAGAGTTTATTTAATTGAATGCAGGTCGTGTCCAAAAGTCTATGTTGGACAAACAGGAAGATCTTTCTCTACTAGGCTCAACGAACATAAAAGAAGTTATACTAAACAACAAAATAATTCTGATTATGCTAACCACTTAATGTTAGAAAGGCATACTTTTAATGAAAATTTTATAATGTTACATAATTAGAATAAATCCAAAAAATTAAATCTTTTGGAGAGCCTAGAAGTTAACAAAAAAAAAATTGGCTATTTTGATAAATGACCAGCTAGATTTGAATTGTTCACCGTTATTAAACTTATATTATCTTAGACGTTTACAAAAAAATGGATTTCCACGCTATCATGTTTTATGGTATTATTAGGCCGATGGACACTTTTAAGTTGTAGTTATTTTTCCCACTGTTAGTTTAGTATAGTTTGTATTTGAAAAAAGGCACTGTGTGTCGAAACAATTGTCATACATACAATTTTAAATATAATGGAAATGTTTTGATATTAATATATGCTTATTTGTAATGAATAATTTTTGATATTCATTTGACATATTGCAAAGTAAGTACCAGTTGTGGTATTATTGTTATATTCTATGCATACCTGTAACAGTAAATGATATTTTAAGATCCTTTGGACTGGTTTCAACAAGTAACTGCCTAACGGTAGAGCGTGGCGCAAATGCATTTGTTTTTCTCTGAACAATGGCGCCATTGCTTCGTCTTTTTGCAGCGCACATAACACTTCCATGGTACGAGGATAATGGGTGCAATAAGTGTTATATACTTTAAATCCGGAATCGTGTTGCAGAAAGACGTTGGCTATTTTGCTTGGATCCAGATTGGCCTTACGAAGGTCTTCTAAAATTTGCCTGAAAACCAACGTGGGATTAAAATATATTCAGATTTCGAAACTATGGATTGTTTACCTGTTGAATTCACAAATTTCTTCTATATTGCTAAAGAGATCTTGTAGGAAATTAGCCAATGGAGAGCTGGAATCATTACGCCATGCAAGCAAATAACCCTAAAAGAACACCGAAAATAAATATAAAATATCCGGGACTAGAAGATAGGATAGCCTATATTTTTGCGTATTTTTACATTATTTTTCAATATCATTGATCTCTTGTATATTTTAACTGGATATACTTGTATATTATATAGTATATTTCAGTTTGTTTACACTATAGATAATACACTATTTTACACTATTTTTTTTTACTACACTTACACTATAGATAGTTTTGGTTTTACTATTTTTATAGATATTTTTATATAGATAGTTTTACTATTTTACACTATAGATAGTTTAGATTTACACTATAGATAATACCTATGAAATGTTTACAAATATTAATTATACCGTCGGACAAAAAGATAGATTAATTTATCTTTCTTCAACGTACAATTTGAATCCAGTTCTTTTTCTTCAATCGAAGTGAAAATGGGACGTACAAAATGTTTAATGCCTTATGAGAAAACACAATTTTGTAAATGCTCAAGGGAAGAATGTCAAGTTCGGAAATCTTTCGATGTACAGGTAGGGGTCGACACATAATTACTAATTTGACTAAAGATCCTGAAGGGTACAGAACGAAAAATATTAGTGAAAAACTCTCTGTATTGAAAGACAGACAAAAATATGTAATCTTATGCGCCGTTACATGGAAACGTTAGAAGAGTTAGAGACGTTAAACATGTTTTCTGATGACAAGAAATTTGATCTGGATGGACCGGAGGGTTGCTCTTAGTACTTTTATGACTTGAAAAAGGAACCAAAATTTTTCTCAAAGCGACAAATGGGTAGTGCTCTCGTTAAGGTTTGGGTGGCATTGCATTGCATTTCTATCCAAATGAGCAGTCAGGACTTTTTGGCCCACCTTAAAATCATTATTTGCAAACATTTCAGATGTAACATTCATCAACGTTCAGATGTAACATTCCTCAACGATAAGGAATGAAGAATATGGAACAAACATTTCAAAAATAACAAAAAACAGAGGTATTTATGTTATGAACAGATAAGATATTATTAATGACATCATAGAGTATGCCAGTACTCGGCCAGCATTTGGTCATATGTATTGGTCAATCAACCAGGCGTTGGGGCCTTTATTCCTCATCAGCCTTGCTGTATTATTTGATTGTTTTGCAATTGCGTCATACTAATGTTAATAAATGAGGTCCTTGTCAAATGGAATTAATCTCTACTAGGTGTGGTGGTTAATA
Organism: Cosmopolites sordidus; assembly: GCA_031761425.1. Taxonomy (NCBI): domain Eukaryota; kingdom Metazoa; phylum Arthropoda; class Insecta; order Coleoptera; family Curculionidae; genus Cosmopolites; species Cosmopolites sordidus. The sequence goes on along the minus strand of JARFXV010000103.1, from coordinate 578,987 downwards.
ATTCTATTTTTTTTCTTTAAAAAACACGTTTAATTTGGGATAAAGGTAAAAAAATGGTTTATCGGCCGCGGTGGTCAGGTTGACTAGTTACTCGCCTGGCAATCGAATGATCCCGGGTTCGTATTCTGGTACGGGTATGGATTTTTCTATAATTTATCTAACTTTAATGGAGCACATTGTAAAGTTATGGATTGGTTAGTTACTAAAGAACGCTAGAACGTTGACGTGACGGAATTACAAAAAATATACAAAAATGGTTATTCAAAGTATGCGCCATCGCTAGCTGCACATTTTCCCATGCTCTGGCAATTTGTAGATGCCCTCCCAGAAAAACCGTACATCTTTTGAGGTGGTCCAGTCATGGAGCCATGTTTCGACATCTCCGTAATTGTTGAAGTATTTAATGGAAATTGCGTGAAATATCGATAAAAACAAGTGGTAGTCAGAAGGGGCAAAGTCTGATGAGTATGGCGGGTGGAGCAAGAATTCTCATTTAAGTGCAGAAATTGTGTCTGCTTTGGCTGTGTGATGGGGCGTTGTCGTGCTGCCAAATCACTTTTCCGTGTCTTGTAGTCCATTATGGTCGCTTTTCGATCAATACGTGGTTCAAATTGCTCATTTCTTGAGGGTACCAAACGGTATTGTTTCACCTGGTTTCGGAAACTCATAGTATGACTTTCTGCGTTTTTGGGTTTCTGCGTTTTGAGTTCTTGAAATATATCCATTTTTCGTCTGCAGTCACCATCCGATGCAAAAATTTTTTCATGCCCAGAAAGCAAAACTTCGCACGTCGTTTTTCGCTTTTCCATCTGTTTGTGGTTCAGCTGATGTGGTACCAATTTTCCTGTCGTCTGGATCTTTTCCATGGCATGCAGATGATCCAAAATGGTTAGGCGACCAAAATATTGTCTCTTTGACATTTATTGTTGAGTTTCCATATCGTCTTCTTCCAACAATGGTTGGCCTGGGCGTTCTTAGTCTTTCAAGTCGAAATCACCAATTTTGAATCGCCTAAATCAACGCCCACAAGCGTCTTGCGTTGGAAAATTGTCACCGTAAGTATACAACGGCTTTTACTCGAGTTTTTCTTTTGACTGTATAGGAAAAGCATTACGAGCCACAACTGCTCTTTATTTGGCTTGAAACTCGACATGTTCACCACACAAAAAAATATAACGCTACTTCGAAATCCCTCCGCCCTGTACTTGCAGTTTTGCTTGTTGTTTACATCTCTGCTTGACCTTGGACGATCCATAGACGGTAAATTTAAAGTTAATCCTTTAGTTTCAACATTTTTTTTATCAATTTCTTGTTTAAATTATCACTTGGTGCCTCGTTTATGTCGTAAAAATTATACTCGACCCTATAAAGACGACGAGCCGTAGTAAGCGAATTGTTGTTTTGATAATATGCGCAGAAAGTACGTTGTTGTCTGGTGAAACGCTCCATGGCAACTAATTTTCCCTGAACCAAGCTTCGACGTAAAGTTAACACGACCAGCGCGTTCTGCGCCACCTAGAAGGAAACTAGTTATTAAATATGAACGACACTTCTGGACACCTAGTAGATACAAGTTACGTTAAATAAATGGTATCGTGACACTTGCCCGACCCGTAATATTTATAAAAAAAACTAATTTCGAGTTCTCACTAATCCTGTATGTCACATTGACTCCTATTTATTGTTGTATAAACTTTAAGCAGACAGAAAATAAAATAAATAAAAAACATAGGAACGATTGAATTGATGTGCGATGACAAGAATGGGAAAAAAAACATTAACGATATCAAAATGAATGCGGTTTTAATAAAGAATAATTCTACGTTACGAGCTACCCCTAAATATAATAAAACGACATGTGAACAATGAGAGTTGACTGTTTACGACCAAAGTGGAGATAATTTCATTCAATAGTCGCCCATGAACGATAAATGTTAATTTATCATCGTCTAAAGTCCCCCGGTTTCTTAGGAAAAAATTGAACCGGCCGATAAAATGCTAAGTAAATCATTTTCATCGGACCACACGCGGTTTTTCATAAAATGTTTTCATTAGATTTTTATTTTTCTGATTGAACAAGGATTCATTGTGATAGATTTTCCGTTGATATACCCGGTGGTTTATAACAGACCCTGAATAACAATATGACTGAAAAGTTCATCGATGTCATGCTGAACCTAAAAATGTTAAAATTAAAAGGAAATACCAACGATCACGTATCGTTACAACAATTTTTTAAGCACGCGAAATTCTTTGATTTGTAAAGTAGAAAAAAGTAAATATTTAAGATTAGAGGCGCATCAGTAACTGAGGCTATTTAGCAACTGGATTGTTTAACGTGGACTCCGAACAGTTACCGATTAACCCCGCTCACATTTCACTCGGGACTATCAACCATCTGTTTTGTGCTAACTATCGACTAGAGAAGCCTATCGACTAGAGAGTGACCAAAGTAGAATAAATGCCTTTCAGAAATTTCTTATCGAATTTTACACTCTTGCCTGTTGAAATGCAGTATGCAAGTCTGTTTTCTCCTTAAATGGGTAACCAATTCAGCGACGCTGCATTTCGACCTTCCGAGTCGCTGGATTACACCGCCGGCGCCACATATTGGCCCACATAGCCAGGCCAACGTTTGATCAAATCTTGTTGGAAAAATGTGTTGCGGTTGTAGCCAATCGAGTTTTGCATTTTTGAAGCCAAAAAAGTCTGGGTCATATGGCAATAACGATCGGAATTAACAGTCTGAGTGCGACCACGATTATCCTCAAAAAAGTAGGGGTCAACAATTCCTTTCCTTGATATGGCAGCTCAAACGACAACCTTAGGCGATGGTAATGGTTTCTGGTATAGTTCCATCGGATTGTCAACAGCACAATATCTGCAATTTTATTTATTTACGTGCCCTTTGATATGATTCATCAGAATCGATTCGTCAGAAAACCATATTTTATTGAAGCTCCTAAACCGATGTTTCATTGTTCTGCAGAATTCGACTAGTTTAGCTGGATCACTGGGCTTCATCTCTTGCACAATAACAATTTTGTAGGGGTGGAAATTTAATTATAATGCGATGAATCGTCGATATATGCAAATGTAGAGAAGGTATACGGAGTCGTAGAGACTGTCGTGGATCGTCTCTAACAGACTGGTGAACGTAGTCAACATTCGTGCTCGTTCTTGATGGCCTTTTGCGCCCAGTTGATTTAGCCTGCATTGTGTTTCCAGTCTCTCCAAACTTGCGCACCCGATGCTGGATTGAATTCGCACTTGGCACATTTGCTTATGGTTGCTAAATTAAAATGCGCGCTGTGATCTCGTGAAATAGGACTACTACCACTACTACCGACTACCACCTACTACCACAACTACCACCACTACCCTCTCCCCCCGCTATCAGTGTTTGGCGCGGAACAGTCAAAACGAAACCGAAAAACATTCTGAGACACCCATTATTAAGTAAAAGAAATTTTACAACATAATTTTATTGGTGGAGTCAGCGAAGCACAAGATTCTACTTGTGCATATTTGCGGAAACTTGCTCAGAATTGATGAAAATGAATTATGTGATACATAGCATGTGCATTTAATGAGCAGCCCCTTCGGGCTTAAATTCTTTGTATTATGCTGAGTATTGAATTGATTCCACTGCGAAATATTCAGTAGACGGTTTTTATCAAAAACGTTAAAATGAGTGAAATAAGTCCTGAAATTTGGGCAATTTTAATACACTATTTTAAAATAGGCTTCAAATCCGCACTGCTCAGCTCTAGTTCAAAAAATTCCGGGAGGGAGACATGAGTCTTGAACATAGGGGAAAATCAAGTTGTTCACGGTTTCTCGATGCCGACGTTAAGAGAAAAATGCGCTTATTTCTAGGCAACTAGCTCTCTCGATACCAAGGCGAGAAAGATTTGTTAAAAAGGTCATGCTGTATGTATTACCAGGTGTGTAAATATGAAACCGGAATTTTTGTATAGAAAATACACGTTGATTGTATGTAAATGATAAATAATATTTTATTAGAAGTACTGCCCATCGCTAGCTATTTTTCACACCTGTCTGGCAATTTGTGGATGCTACACCAAAAAAACTCTCTGTTGAGACAAACCAGTCATCAAGCCATTTTCGTACATATTCGTAAGAAGTGACGCGCTGCTCAGCAAGTGCGTGTCCCATCGATGCAAATAAGTAGTAATAAGGTAATAAGTAGTAAGGCTTTCTTTTGCCTGACGAGTAGTATTTCGCATGTGGTTTTTCGGTTTTCCTACTGGCTTTCATTCAGTTCATGTGCAAGTGGAACCCATTTTCCTATCTTCTGGATCTTTCCCATGGCTTTCAAACATATAGAAACGGATTCTCGTGTCACATTTAATTGATCCGCAAGTTGTTTGCGTTTGAGCGTCATCCTCATCCAATAATGCTTGCAATTCGTTGTCTTTTTCGGTTCGCAAACTTTTTCGGTGGTCTTTCACGGTCTTCGTTTCTCACGTCAAAATCGCCACTTTTGAATTTTTTAAACCACTCAAAGCACTGTAATTTACTAAAATTACGCTCACCGTATGCTTTAACAAGCATTCGATGGGATTCTACAGCAGTTTTCTTCAAATAGTAACAGAAAATCAATGCTGTCCGCAAATCGTAGTTTTCGAGGCACAAAATTCGACATGCTCAACGCTATTTATTACAAACTGTGCTGTTGTATGAAACTTGCATTGTTGTGAGTTGAAAATTGTTTTCAGATGTCAACAAGAAAATGGCACCAATGACGCGTTTTGACGGTAACTACATTGACAGCTAGGACCATCTATGGGAAAATTCCGGTTTTATATTTACAGACCTGGTAGTGGAATTCTGAAGGAATTATAATGTTAAGGCGATAAATTTAGAACTTTACTCAGCTGAACCTGAGAGAGTACACGCTGTTCTAGCGTATCTACAGAATTTTTGCAAAATATTTAGCTTTGGCCAACCGTAAAAAGTTCTCCTGCAGCAAGACAATGCCAGACTACATATCTGTCTGATCTTGTCAAGAATTATCGAATTGGACTTTGGAACTTCTTCACCCAGCATACAGCTCTGTCAGATTACCACTTGTTTCTGTCCATGTATCTGTCCACCCTAGTATCGTATATATTTTATTTTTGCATAAAATAAGTCATTATAACAACAGATTGATTAGTATTATAAAATCTAAACAGATAAAGTCAATTAAAATACACGGCCCAAAAATTTTAAGAGCTCATTCGCAAACAACTTCAAGCATTCCGGATGCGAGAGTTCAATATTTAGATTCCGCGAAGTTTAAGGAAACAACTGCTGCAAACTATTTTCTCCAGATCCGCCAGTTAAAAATCCTAGCTCTATGATTTTTTATACAATGGTATAAAATTCAATAAGGAATCATCTCTCAGTCATACCAGTAAGTAGACCGGGTAAGGCTGGATGCCTTCAGAGAGATATTTTACTTTAGTTATTCGCCGATCGGTATTGAAAAAAACTATAGGACTAAGCACAAACCAAGAGTTCGTAGCCCATGGAGCTTACTGACCAGGTTTAATTAATATTTGATGAATCCTTTAAAAATTAACGTTTATTAATTACGGACAATATATCTTCTCATTCTAGCTCCATGACTCATGCTATTGCAACGTATCTTACAACATGTAAAATAATACAGGTGGAATGCAACAATTGCCCACATATTTATACCAAAAAGTTCCATCAAATTATGAAAAATAAACGTTCGCTAATTTATGATCTCATTCCTAATAATGCTATTGAATAGAAGTGAATTTTATAAAAAAAATGCTTCTCAAACTCTCTATTTATTTCTTGCATTGAAGGTATGCATTATTATCTGAATGCACAGTTCATGATTATCTTTGCTACATCAATGCGCATATATGCATTGGACAAATAAAACATTTCATGAGTTAATCTGAAAAGTATCAAATGCTGAGTTCAAGAACCCCTTCGAAAGGAATCTCCGACGGAATCGTCAAGAATCAATTCCGCAAATGCAAGTCTTTCGGATGATTCGCGTGCCATCATCGTGAGTCATCCACGTCGACGTAGAAGTCGCCTCCTGGTGGTCGTTTTTCTTGTTGCGACGTCGTTAACCGTTGGATGTGAGATTCTGCTTCGTCTTTATATTTCGCGGCTGATTCAATTCATTAATACGAAGACATTTTGAAAAGTTATCGGGCCTTCTTTATTACATATTTTCTATTACTATTATTATTATTATTATTAATACGATAATTGCATGAATATTCATAATTCTGTATATTTACAATTATATTATAAAAACAAGGTTTTGTTTAGCACTTTCAATACATATCATTATTCTTTTAATTTGTATGGTAAATAGGATGAATCTACAGTACTGTGAAAAAATATAGACTCCAAGAACCAAATTGCTCTTTGATTAACCAATTTAATCAAACCAGTTAAATCAAATTGAGCCGCAAAGGATTTTGAATTTAAGAAGCACCGAAAAAAAAAACAGAAAAAAATTGCTGAAAAACTGCAACGCTCTCACTGTGGGGTGAAATATTTTTTAAATGCAGATCCTGAAAATTATGGAAAGATTAACGAGATCTGATGGCCCCAAAATTTTTCTGGTACAGTGGAGCTGGCTGTTTTGTGCGAAACCTCAAAAACAGGAGCTTTATCTGTTCAAATTTTCAGAAAAATTAATCCAGACTGTGACTCTAACTTAATTCGCAAGTGGGCTGCTGAAACCAGGTGCCAAAGATACGAAATTATAACGAGAAAACATCAGGTTAAGAAGATACATTTAGAGCAGAGGTTAAAGTTTGCTGAAGATCATATTCAAACACTGAAATGTGGTCACACGTAATTTTTAGAGTGAAAAAAAAATCTAAATGGATCAAATGGTTTTAATTAATAACACAATAACACGATATGATTTTTGTAACATTGATGAGAATGCTCATTTGCGTTTCATTTAGGTAGTTATTAAACACCTTTTCACAGAAATGGCCTACCACGTCCCATTTTCAAGTACCTGCTTCTCGTTTAGGTGTCATTGAAATTATTTGTACCTGACTTTGGATTGGACAATGTAGGAATTATCACAAGACCGTAAAGACCACAAGACCCTTTTTATTGTTTTATATAGTTTAGTTTGTTTCTGTCTCGTTTACAGTACAGTCAAGTGTTTAGGTTTGGTTCTAGTCATCGATTTTGCAAAAATCCAGCGGATAAGTTTTGTTATATATGATGACGATTTATTTTCAAGTCACAAGCTAGATCTATATCCGAGGAAGAAAAAAAATCTTATCTTTTATATTTTAAGTGCCAAATTGGAGATAAGATTGGGCAAACATCCTCATGTTTGCTGTGTGAGTTGTCACATAAATTTAGTGCAGTGAATGCATTGCAAGAAAAATTTTATGTCGTTTGCTGTTTCTATGGTGTGGAGAGAATCTATCGACCATAAGTGATTGCTACTTTTGTATCATTAAAATAGATGGGATTTCAAAAAACCAAAGGGTCAGAATTCAGTATTCAAATTTGCCTTCTGCACTTATCACTTCCTCATAGTCAGGAACTACCGGTACCGATTGCGTATTTAAACCTGGACATGTTTCCCGGTGATTCTAATTCTTCATCAGGATCTGATCCACAACTTCTTGAGAATACCAGTTGTGACCCAATATTTTTAACAACTACCAATGAACGTCACTTAATAACTCAGAATTAATTAAATGATTTGGTACGTGACCCGGGATTGTCAAAACAAACATCGAAACTTCTTGGTTCCAGATATCAACAGTGGAACATGTTAGATAAAATGGCAGGATCGCTATGTATCTGTTGTGACATTGATGGTTTAATGAATGAGCTTAATATGGAATATGTATCTTGCGAGTGGCGTATTTTTATTATAAGTATTAATGTTTTTTGTACCTATGGAACAGTAGGGTAACAAAAAAACATTACAGTAAGAAGAATTGGCCTTATAGAACTTCTTTTGAACCTAGTACTTCAAACATAAAATACCCCTCTTATTAACCCAAAAAAGGTGCTTCTTCCACCTCTCTATATTAAACTTGGACTAATAAAATCTTTGTCAAAGCCATGAACAGAGAAAGCAATGGTTTCAAGTACCTAAAAAAATATTTCCTCAATTAAGTGATACAAAACTAAAAGAAGGCATATCTATTGGAACTTAAATAAGGAAGCTTCTAGGTGATTTCTGTTTTCAAGAAAAATTAAATAAAAAGAAATTGGCAGCTTTGAAGTATTTTGTAAGTGTAGTGAAAGGATTTCTGGGCAACAAGAAAGATGAATACTATAAAAACCTCATAGATGAATTGTTGAAAGCCTATGAAATACTAGGGTGTCGCTTGGGTGGGTGGGTCCTTAAAATGTGCTGTTTACGCACCCATTTGGATTTTTTCTGCAATTTGGTTGCTGTAAGCGATGAACAAGGATAGATGTTTCACCAGAAAAACAGGACGATGGAAGCCAGATACCAGGGACGCTGGAACCCATCTATGTTGGGCCACTACTGCTGGTTTTTAAAAAGAGATGATGCTACAAACACGAACTACAACTACGAAAAAGTGAAAGTTTTTGTCGCTGTGAGACATCTCATATAATATATTTTTTATTCACATAATCCTCAGTAATGTCTTTGCATATATTTAATACGTTTTACATGTTTATATTAAATACATATTAGATTGTAAAAATATGTGGTCTCCATTTTTTCCCCACCACCGACCCCCAAAAAAATGTATATGTTACAGTAATTAGCTTATCATTTTCGGATTTATATGTACAGCTCTACAGGCCTTTGATTTGGTTTACAATTTACCGCCAAACCACTTTATTCCTTGCCCTTCTTTCCCACTGTGTCACACCCATTCTGGGTAAATCCTCCTCCACCTCCTGTAGCCAGTTTCTCCTCGGTCTTCCCCTCTTCATTCTTCACTCGTCTCTCCCCCTGGTCACAACCTGTTTTGTTAGTCTACTTTCTGGTAGCCTTTCTATATGTCCTAGTCAGGCTATTTGCCGTTTTCTGATAATCTGCGTTATTGTGGGTTCTCCGAATACCGTTATTATTTCTTAATTGGTCCTTCTCCACTGATTCTTCCCCTTGGTTCTTTTTAGCGCTCTACGCACCCACACCTCCAACATTCTTTTATTGCTATTGGTTAAGGTCCAGGTCTCTACGGCATATATTACAGCTGGTCTCATTATTGTTTTATAAACTCTTACTTAGGCTTTTCTTGATATTTTCTTGTTTCTCGGGAGTCTCTGCAGCATCCCTGCACATTTATTTCCCTTTGCTATTCTGGCCTTAACCTCCGTTTCCATTCCATCATTCTTCCATATTCTTACTTCCATTCCATACTTCATATACACCTATTTTCATCAAAGTTACCTAAAACAAGTTTAAATTTGTTGATCTGTGTAATGGTTTAATTATAATTAACAGTGTCGCCAGAGCAAACGCTACCAGTTTCATTATTTCTGTGGTAGTACAGCCCGTCAGTGATCCTTAACCTCCCTCAATCTTTGCCTCCAACTGGATCGATCCTCAGTAGCCCCCTTCCATTTTTTTTTCTTCAGCATCTTTTCTTGCATAGTCCTGAAATCCTGTCTATCGTTTACCTCTTTTTCTGTTACCCCCTATTCGCCCCTCCATGATTTTGCTTGGTACTGGTTTCTCATATTCTCGCCTGCATGTCCTGCTTATCAGTCGCTAAACAGTCACATTGTTTATAATATTCAGATCTTTGTACAATTGCTTATTATAGTTGATCCTGTAAATTCCATTGTCATTCATAGCACCAAAAATTCTTCTGAATGCTCTTTTTTCGAATACTGCAAGCATCTCTTCTGATGCCTTTGTGACGGTCTACATCTTGCAGCCATAAGTGACTGTTAGCCCAGGAGTGTTTTAGGGATCCTGATTTTCATATTCCTTTGAATAAGTTTAGAACTTCGGATAGAATACAGGGAATAAGTAACTTTGTTACCATTTAAATACTATTTTAAGTCATCTGCGTATCCTACGATCACTTTTTGTTCATTTGTCATTATTTCATTTACGTCTATGCCTGTTTCACTGAGACTTTGTTCAATACTATGTTAAACAGAATTGGTGCCAATCAATACCTATGGCGTATACCTTCTCTGATCTTAAATTTTACTGTGGTGTGTTGTTGGATTTTTACTACTGCCTTGAAATTCAGAATCATCATCTGGGTTAATCCAATAAACTTCGCGGATATCCTCATTTCCCCCATGGCCTTTGTTCGCGGCCGTATGCCTGCCTGAAATATATGAATATCTGGAATAGAGGTGTATCAAATTCGGTTGTTTTATCCATTATTTGACGGGCTACGAACAGTTGCTCTATTGTTGAGGGCCCTGTTCTATACTCTTCCTAATATTCGCTTATTCTTTCTTCCATATAAGTGACTCAAGTAATCATATGTGTGTTATCCTAAGTTGTGCAAAGTAATGATATGCCACGATAGTTCTCGCATTGCAGTTTATCCCCTTTCATATGAATCGGCATATTACAGCCTGCTGCCACTCTGCATGCACCTGCTCACTATTTCCAATGTTAGTGAAGGTGAAACAGTTAATACCGTTCGCTACCATCAATAAATAATCAATTTGAACTATACATTGATCCAAAAACGACTAGAATGGGCTACAAGACACAGAAAAGTAATGAGAATGCCCATGACACAGCAAAAGCTCTCAGAGACACAATTTCTGCACTTAGCTAGGAACTCTTGCCCCACTTGCTGTATTCACCAGACTTGGCCCCTTTCGACTACCGCTTGTTTTCATCATTTTTCTGGGAAGGTATTCACAAATTACAAGAAAGATAGAAAAAATGTGCAGCTAGCGATGGCGCATACTTTGCATAAACCATTTCTTACTTTTCTCTCAAATTAAACGTGTTTTTTAAGAAAAAATTAAGAATTATTAACGGCCACACCTTATGACCTCTGTTACACACCTAATAAAAATTGAATATTTCGAAAAACAAATCAACAGTTTTCAAAGTTCCCCCGTAATATATTTTGCGACCAGTTCAGTTCGTTATTAGGAACGTTAATGGGAAAGTAATTTTATTTTTTGCCTTGTTTGTTCGTTGTTACTCACCGTTATAACTTCATTGAGATCGGCTACGTAAACAGTTTCGGTATCTAAGACCTCCTGCAGGACCCTTTGTTCCGGTTGTAGAGATGGTTGTTCTTGTTCTGCTATTCCACTATCTGCTGAACCTGCAAAAAAAATATTGTTAGTGTTGTTAGTAAAATGTACGATTTTGATTAAAAAGTTTTTTTCCAGTAAATAAAATGAGGTTTTATAACCTTTTAAAGTTATTATAATTCTATGAGCTTTATATTATAAGGAAAGTAATATGATTTATTTTTAGAAACTATTTATTAAAAATATACACAAATTAAATCTCTTCGATTCCTTTTAGCAGTTTTTGAACTTATTTTTAGTGATATTATTCACAGTTCATATTAAGTCACTGGTGTAATTCCCCATTTTTTTAATTTGAATTCGATCCTCAAAGGCACAAGGTCCATATGTCCATGGGATACAATTTCATGGATACTTGTTTGATTTATCTTGTGGTGTATGTAGTATACTTTATCTCTATGCCAAAAACTGGTACCACTACCGATAACATTGAAGAAAACAATTTTTTTTTTTTCTTACAGGTATCGAAAATATTGTGTATTGTTCGTCATAACTCACGATCCTTACGGAGTTTCGAAAAATTTATTAATGAAAATTTATAGGAAATGGAATGAGCTACAAAAAAGATCGAATAACATTTTTCGGCAAAACTGATAATTTCGTCGAAAAATTGAAAACATATAAAAATGTATTATACATTCAACTTTAGCCTCGAATAACTATTGAAAAAGTAAATTTATCGAAAATTGATAAGAGGCCTTTTTTGAAGGACGTTCAATTTCCTACAAAGATATGTAATTGTCTTTCCACAATAATGTTCCGCTTAAGAGCTAAAAAATTCCAAAACTTAAAAAAATCCTGTTATTTAAATGGGAAATTAAAATTTGCGATGCGGCACCTCTTAATCCTAATATTAAGAGCTCTAAAACTTTCACAGTATTTTTTTCGTCATTTCTAACAATATTTTTGATACCTTTAAGAAAAAAAAATAGTCGATTTTTTTGAAACCGAAAAATTAGCGGACACCCTGTGTATATATATATATATATATATATATATATATATATATATATATATATATATATATATATATATATATATATATATATATATATATATATATACATACACAGAGTGTCCGCTAATTAAAAGCGCAATTTAAATGAGTGCAATGAACAATTTAAACGCAGATATCTAGAAAACGGTAACTCGAAGCGACATTTACAAGGTATACCTTATTTACGTAAAAAAGGTGGACAAGATAATATTTTTATTAAAACTGAGAATACACAAAATTTTGTGACTTTCGAACGTAGAAAAGTGTCGCAGACATGTCGCAGAAGTGTCGCTTCTACAATCCACAAAAATTTTCGAGACATTTAAATTTCTTATCTTAAAAAACCCCCCACTACCAAATGTCATTAAGGAAGAATACTTTTTAAGAAATTTATTGATGGAAATTGAAAATAAAATTATAACTTTATCACCGTGTACCTTGATTACTATTAACTTTTGGACTAAGGTAAGTTGAGTTAAATGGCAATATTTTTACTCAAAAAATCTGCAGTTTTACTGTGTACCATTAATTAGCGGACACCCTGTATATTTGTATAATCCATGCTGTACGTTCATACAACCAACCAAGCTGGTACGACTACATTTAAATTCAGCTGCCCAAGTTGCAGCGATGTGTCATTAAATTTTACATGAAAAGGACGAAGCCATGTCCAGAACACGTGTTTTTGACTGGCATAAAACATTCATTGAAGGCCGGGAAAACGCTGAAGACGAACAAAGAGCTGGATGTCCAATCTCGGTCCGAACCGATGAAAAAGTCGCCAAACTGCAAGAATTTCTGAACTCTAATCGTCGGTTAAGTGTTCGTTTGATGGCACAGGAGTTGAATTTACAGAAATCAACTGTGTATTCAATTGTAACGGATGATTTGCCAATGCGAAAGTTGCCGTGCTCGCAGTTGGTGCCGAAGGTTTTGTCAGATAAGCAGAAGGAACACCGTGTGGCCATTGGCCCGTGAACTATTGGCACGTTTGGAGACCGATTCAAATGTTCTGAATAGAGTGATATGTGGTGACGAAACTTGAATCTTCGAGTACGACCCGGAGACCAAAAGGCAAAGTTCTGAGTTCGACCTCGACCAAAAAAGTTCGCATGAGCAAGTCAAGAGTGAAATCGATACTCATTATCTTCTGTGATGCAAAAGCAAACTCCACAAGGAGTTTGTGCCTGCTGACTAAATAGCGAACGGCAAATTATACGCAGAAGTGCTCGAAAGTTTGGGGATGAAGGTCCGCCACGTCAGAAGGGAGATCGCCGATTCCTGGATACTCCATCATGACAACGCGTCCAGTCACACGTCGCTAATTGTGAAGGAGACATTGGCCAAACACAACGCTGCCCCAATTACTTTATAGTCCAGATGTAGCTCCCCAAAACTTTTTTGTTCCCTCGAATCAAGAGGAGCCTGGCGATTGAGGTAGTCCAAAGGGCTTCGGCGTAGTGCTTGAATAGCCTTGTAATTGCGGACTTCCAAGGGGCGCATGAAGACTGGAAAAACCATTGGCAGCGGTGTATTGTCGCAGGACGGTCATATTTTGAAATTTATTAAGTTACCTTACATATTTCTTCAATAAATCTGTTTTTTATGATCTCAGTATCGATTCTTATTGGACAAACCCTATAAATGAATGTTAAACAACAACTGAGCATCTAATACGGGTTAAATTTTCAAGGTTAACTTCCAACGCACGCACCATTATATTACCAAAACATTTTTGAACGAATAACGCTATCTTCATGTCGAAGCTGGGAATTTTTCAGATTACCCTCTTAGATCCAGCGCCCGTAACATTAGAATTGTGTTGCATTTGATTGAGAAAGCTGAGTATGAATTTATAAAGACAGTTTACTTCAACGTCGGTGTACAATCAAAGTGTAGTGAGCTTATGCATATTATATTCTTTCTACAGAACAGCAGAATGTTATAATATACTGGAATGTTATTAGAATTGTGGTTAGAGGAACTGGCAGATATAAAAATTAATCGGTGCTTTTTATAAAGTAGATCAGAATTTTTTCAAATTAATATCCATTATTTTCAATGATTTTGTTTGAGCTTTTAGGCCATACGAATGCCTTTATGAAGAAAGCTTTTAACTGGATGAATTCATACTAATGTTAATGCCTTTACACCATCATATGCTGTAGATGAAGCAGCTGTCCAAAGCAGTGGGTGAAAACAAGTGAAAGTGCGCCTAAGAAAGCGATAATGCTCTAGAAAAAGTCATGGCTGTGATTTTCTGGTATTTTCCTGGTGTAGTGCTCATAGATTACCTGGCAAAAGACAGAACCATCACTGGGGAGTATTATGCTTTCACTACTGGACCAATTGAAGGGTGCGATTTGGGCTAAATGTCCACGTCTGGCCAAAAAGAAAGCACTCTTTCACCACAACATTGGGCCGGTACCTCTAGTGCTTTTGCCGCAAAACTCTATGACGTATACTTTGCATATTCACTGAATTTGGTTCGCTGCTTATTCTGCAGATTTGGATAAATCGCATTATTATGAGGGTATTAAAAAGTTGAAACGTTGTTAGTCAAATATATTGAATTGTAAGGCCTTTGCGTTGGAAAAAGATCTAAAAAATCTTGAGTTTTTTTATTGGGTCGAGACCTCTTGAACGATCCCGTAAACCTAGTAACCAAAAAAATCCTGATTGGAATTATTCTAGTTGTGGAAGGCAATGTTTGAAAAATAAACTGACGTTATGCGAGAATATTTCGAACATAATAAGTAACATAATGAATATCTTAAAAAAAAGTCTAATATGTATTAATATATATATTGACCGATCCCCGTACATGCTCGATTTGGTTACACCATTTTTCTAAGAAGCTTCATGATCAGATAGTGTATTTGCCACTAAATTGTTCTAAGAACTATTTGATATTATGCATCAAAGGTAAGCATCTTGTAATGACCGAAACGAATACCAGTCTAATGGTACAGTCTAGTGAATATGGTAACAAAGAGAATCCAGGATCCAACAACTTTGAATAAATAAACACAAAAAGCATGAAATGTCAAAAGCTACAAGAAGATATAATATTCAAGTTTAGAAAAATATGTTTTTGGAAAAAAATATTTGAACATGGTTTATAAAGGAGCTATTGATAAATAAAGGGCGGAGCAAATATTTATGCTACAATCTTGTTTTGGCTTGTTTTTTCATAATATTTGTGACAGTATGGGTTTGGCTGTTGTGTAGTGTAGACGTGCAAGTTTTGTTAAAGAATATTTACAAAAAAAAACACTTATTGTAATATTAGCTCAACGTAAATTAAGGCGAATTTATCCTGATATCCCGACCCTTTATAAAACTACAATGTATCGTTTATTCAAGTAATTATAAGTGTTAATTCGATGATATGATGCCCAATTGGGAATTTCTCCAGGCAGTTTACGCAGAAGTTACTTGCACATGTTTCCATATACAATCCAAATTGTTTAAGACCTGTTGCCTACAGATAATAATACGCGATTAGAATAATGTAATGCCAGCATAAACCACTTCCATCAAACTGATTGATTTTTAATGCAAAATTGATTTTACGGATTTTCAGGAGTACACAAATAAGCTTCGAATTGTACAGCAACTCAAGGACAACATTCGTTCTGAAATCGCTGAATCGCAGGTTAAACGAAAAAAATTGAAGATGCCGAATTGCAAGCATTGTTGGAAGAAGACGATATGCAAACTCGACAACAAATAGCAGAGAGGTTAAATGATGGTCGCCGAACCACTTGTGATCGTCTGGAAATCGCCATGAGAGAGATCCAAAAGGCAGGAAAACGGGTACCACATCAGCTTAACGACAGACAGATGGAAAAGCGAAAAACGGTGTGCGAAGTTTTACTTTCTTGGCATGAAAGACATACTTTTTTGCATCGGATCGCGATTGTAGACGAAAAATGGATATATTTTGGGAACCCAAAACGCAGAAAATCATGGGTTGACCTAAGACAAACATCAACATCGACTGTAAGACCGAATCGCTTTGGAAAGAAGACAATGCTGTGCATTTGGTGGGATCAGAAGAGTGTCGTGTATGATGAGCTTCTTAAATCAGGTGAAATAGTTAATACCGTTCGATATCGTCAAGAAGTGATCAGTTTGAAACGTGCATTGATCGAAAAACGAGCAGAATGGGCTACAAGATTCCGAAAAGTGATTTTACAGCACGACAACGCCTCACCCACATCGAAAGCGATCAGATGCAATTTCTGCACTTGGTTGGAACTCTTACCACACCCGCCGTATTGACCAGACTTGGCCCCTTCCGACTACCACTTGTTTTCATCAATGTCTCACGCACTTTCCATGAAACACTTAAACAATTATGGTTAATGACGAAAAATGGCTTGCTAACTAGACCACCTCAAAAAAAAAAACGAGTTTTCAGGGCATCTATAAATTGCCAGAGAGATGGAAAAAATGTGCAGCATAGCGCATACTTTGAATGAACTATTTTTTACCTTTTTCCTAAATTAAATGTGTTTTTTAAGAAAAATTTTAAATGTGTTTTTTAAGAAAAATTAAGAATTATTAACGGTCACACCTGGTGGATGAAGCTCTAGATCAACGAGTACACTTAGTGTTAAAATGTTACACACACTTAAACAGTAATTTTTTAAGACTTTTCAAAATAACATATTAATAAGAAATAATTTTTGTATTAATAACATATTAATAGGGAAGAAGCAAGTTCCCACGAGGATAGCATAAATAAACATTTTTGTATGTTGTAGCCTTTTATTAAATCAAAAATTCCTTTTGGTAATGATTCATTACTGTTTCATTGTTTATTGTGGAATTGATACTGAAGCCTGAATAGCCCTTTTCAAATGTTCCATATTTGTAAATTACCTTGATTCACTATAAATCCGCCATGAAAACATCGCAAAGACATTTTTAATATTCAAATCTGGAGCGACAGCAGGTCCATCCAATTTTGAAATAATATTTTGCTGGAACCAATACGATATCCGATTTGTGCCGAATGAATGGGAGCGTTATCTTATTGAAATACTGGCAAAACTTCATATATATATATATAACATATATATATATATATATATATATATATATATATATATATATATATATATATATATATATATATATATATATATATATATATATATATATCTGCTAATTAATAGTACACAGCAAACTGCAAATTTTGCGATTAGGATAGAAATATTGCCATTTAACTCAACTTACTTTTACCTAACTTATAATTTTATTTTCAATTTTCGTCAATAAATTTCTTAAAAAGTATCTTTCTGGTATCTAATTTATATTATTTCTGGTATTTCTTAAAAAGTATCTAATTTGGTAGTGGGGGGGTTTTTTAAGATAATAAATTTAAATATCTCGA
Organism: Cosmopolites sordidus; assembly: GCA_031761425.1. Taxonomy (NCBI): domain Eukaryota; kingdom Metazoa; phylum Arthropoda; class Insecta; order Coleoptera; family Curculionidae; genus Cosmopolites; species Cosmopolites sordidus. Next base: position 561,312 of record JARFXV010000103.1, on the reverse strand, counting down.
AAATTTTGCTACCCTTTTCTACGTTTGAAAGGTCACCACTTTTTTGCGCCTTAGTGTATTCGTATTTTTAATGAAAATATTATTTTATCCATCTTTTTTTACGTAAATAAGATATACCTTGCAAATATCGCTCTCTTAAAATGTAACACTTTTCTTAAAGTAGGTAGACTATAATTAAAACAGATACATCAAGGCGACTTTTTCATTAATTGTTAATATTTAATATTTCCAAAAATCTCTACGACTAGGTGAAACAGGTTCTTTTCGTCCGAAAAGAGATTCCGCAGGTCGTCCGAAGACTCTAGCCACCGACCGGGAAGAAATTATAGTTCGCTTAACCGAAAACCCTGAAGTAAGCCCAAGACGCATTGCTCTGGAAGCTGGGATAGGCAAGTCCACCATTTGCAAAACTGTTCACGAGGGGGGACGGTATCCGTTTCACTTCACGACTGTACAGAATCTATTGGAAGCTGATTTGCCAGATAGACTGGCAAATCAAATCAAATTTGCTCGTTTCTGTCGTACCCAGCAAAATGTCGACCCATGTTTAAAAAAATATATATTTACAGACGAAGCAACGTTTATATGTAGAGGTGTATTCAATTTTAGAAATGAACATGCATGAGCTTTAGAAAATCCACATTTATTAGTATCCGAACGCCATTTCCAACACGAATTTAAAATTAACGTTTGATGTAGTCTTATTGGTTATTATGTAATGATTATGGTGATTATGTGATAACCCAATGGTCCATTCAAATTATCACCTAATTTAAACGGCGACATATATCTTAATTTTCTTCAAACTCACGTACCCGAATATTTAGATAACATTCCTCTAGAACTAAGACAAAAAAAGGGAAAACACACACAAATGTTACGTTTCAAAAGCGCAATTTAAAACGGCGCAATGAACAATTTAAACGCAGATATCTAGAAAACGGCAACTCGGAGCGACATTTACAAGATACACCTTTTTTACGTAAAAATGGTGGATTAAATAATATTTTCAGTAAAAACGCGACTACACTAAGGCGCAAAAAAGTTGTGACCTTTCAAACGAAGAAAAGTGTCGCAGACAGCGCCCTTTACAATTTACATAAGAATTTTCGAGAAATTTGAATGTCTTATCTTAAAAAATACCCCACTACCAAATTTCGTTCAAGAAAGATACTATTTAAGAAAGTTATTGACGAAAATTGAAATTAAAAATATCTTTTGTTCCCGTAATAAATTTTTATATTCTTGGTCATTAATCTGACGAGAAACACAAAGTTACCTTTTTTTTTGGAGGTAATACTTATCCAAAACACTTCCACATTCCATTTGTCGTTTCGCTAACATTGTTCCTTCTTGAGATCATAAAAATAAAATGAAAAACCATGAGGCACAACCAAATTGGATTCTTTTTCGTTAGAAATAATGATTTCTTAATGATACTTAATGCTGGATTCCTTTAATTTATTTTTATCACATTGTCACACTTGTTTAATCATCTTTGGACATTCATAACTCTTGTTTGAACTTTTTCTTCTTTAGTAATTGCTCTCAGTCTTACAGAAATTCGATGCAATTCTCAGAATGAGTCTTTTTTCTTCTCTTGACGGAGCAAGTGGCTTCCCAGTTGAACCATGAGTTCCATTTGTCTCACCGAACCGTATCAAGTTGGAAACCGAAGAAAAACTTCGTTTTAATCGGTATCCTATGCCCTTACAACTTATCCGTTTCTTCTTCTGGAAACAACTTATTTTTTCCCATAATGAAGCACATTTTTTATTTTGTTCTCTGCCAATTTACAAGATTAAACTGATGAATAACTGAACTAAACTGATAAAATGTGACTTAAATGTAGACAAGATTTTGACACCCAAAAAAGTAAATATTTACTGATAATTAATGTATATTCTGATCAAGGTGAATTAGTTTTCCCCTTTTCCAATATTTGAATTTCTAAACAAATACACTTCTACTCTTCCTAAACAAATACAAAAGCCCTAAAGATAATAAAACTTAATTATATTTAAATTTTTTGAAATTTCTATGGCGTGTCTAACATTTTGACACTGAGTATATGTCTATTTGAATTATCCAACTCAGACCACAGTAAGGAGGCAAGGTTCCATGAAAAAACTTATGTACATTGTTTTCTTTAGCATTACAGGAGTTGTAAAAGATATGCAGATAAAAGGACAGAAAACGATCAAATCTAAGACGAGATGATGACATTCTGGTTAAACAAGACGCTGTTTGCCTGAAGTTCAAGGTTTGAATACCTTTTCCTACATCGTTTTTCATTGTCTGTTATCATGAATTTCAACTGTTCCCATTAAAATGGACTAAAATGCACCTCTAAAAACTATTGCTAATAAATAACTTTAATAAAACTTAATCTCGATTATTCATACACAAAATAATACTGGGTTTAACACTACATAATGTATGTGATTATTTCTTTATTTTATGGAATCCGAATTAGAAAAGACTATTCCACCAAACCCGGTCATAAAGCAAACGTTCACCTGTAATTATTGCGAATATTTAAACTTTATATTTTCGAGAAGCAGTCTTTAAAAATACCATTTAATTGCTTCACAAATATAAAGACAAGATAAGATAAAGCAAAAAATAAATAGATATTGTAAATATCACCTGAGTTCATATCACTTGGTTTAATTGTTTTTAGCGCATTTGAAAACCGAACTAGGAAGAAACAAATAAAAGGCTTATCTGATATTTCTTTGCAAAATCAGAAATTTATCGTGTTTTCGGTATAACAAAAGCTTTATATAAAGCATGTAAATTAACTGGCTGACTCAGTGGTGTGAGCAACTGTTAACCAATGTCAGGAACATGGTTTTACTTGGTGCCTAGTACGAATATTTACAGACATATTTAACATGAAAATAATGTTTTAATTATATATCATCGTATGTTCATGTCATTACGAATAATTATTATCTACATAAAAACGTTCTTACGTTAAAATTGTTTTCTGAAAGCTAGGACTAGTGGATTAATTATGTTTAAAAATGATTTATGAAACAATGCAACAGATTTTCACCGTTATAATTATTTTATTTTTGATAAGATAGTATTTTACAAGGATGCAGTATATCTACAATCGAATATCTTGTTTAACTTTACATAACAGCAATAAGAAAGTGGAAGAAATATGTTGGAAGATAATGGGAATACTTATTTTCATTAAACTTTGCGAATGACCAGGTTGTAATGATTCAGGACTTCGAAATCAAGAGGATAGAAAAGTTGTCCAAGAGCGTCTGAACTTTAAAATGAGGTACAATGACAATTACAAATGATAATCCGGTTAATTTTAGTTTATCTTGAAGAACAAATTATGGCATTATGTTTTGAAAATAATGTTTAAATGTTCCTCTAGACTTCGTCTAATAGAATGCATTCTGAAAATCTAATTTTCGATATATCGCATATTCTTTCACATATATCGCATAGTATATTTTCAATGGTGGTCTGAATATTTCTTTTAAGTTGTAGAATTGTTAGGGATTTATTACTGTAAACCAGAAATTTAACATAATCTCACAAAAAGAATCCAAGGGTGTGAAGTCACATGATCTTGGTGGCCAGTTGACATTACCATTTCACGAAATAACGCGCCCAGGAAATTTTTCTTTCAATTAATTGATTTATGGTGAGATGTGTGACAAGTAGCACCCTCTTGTTGAAAGCAAACATTCAGTACGAGTTTAAGCTCTCTAGAGTCATTTGGGTTTAAGTCCATAGCAATTTTTTTCGTGAACCAGAATGTTCTAGTTTGAAACTAGATTTTTTTGGTGTCACGATCCACTAAATAACCAAAAAGCCAGTCCCGTATAAAACGTTGCGACCCCCTCCCTGCAAGATGCTAATTTGACGTTTATCAAAGTTTTATATTGGTCGATTAACACGACGACGATTCGTCCTTTTTTTAGTATCCTGATTTATGAAGAATCGTTTTTATTTTTATATTGCTTATTATAAACTCCTACATTATAAACTCCTACCTATGTGGTATGTGTGAATGGGCCGTTGGACTTATACCGAAATACCGCACACAGCTACAAATACCAAACTACAAGACTTGTGTAATTTCTACTTGTGTATTTTTACCTGTTCGAACCTGTGCCCTGTATTTACATGCACTTGTAAAATGACCCACTCGCGCATGTATTCGTCCCGAGCGCGCTTAGGCAGTTTTGTACAAGTTTACGAAAACAAGTACTACGATTTCTTCTCTTACCCAGTCTTAAATAAATTAATAACAGTGTGATTGTAAAATAAATTAATAATATTAAATAAAATGGACAAATTTGTGACAAAATGAAATGCACCGTTTCCATCTGGTTAAACAGTAAAGAAAAAGACTAGATTGTACAATGAAACATATTTAAAATATGGATGACAAGCCGCAATGTGTTGTTTGTTATCAAGTTCTGTCCACGGAGAGCATGAAGTCTTCAAAATTTGTCCGGCATCTAGAAACTAAACAGCCGTCTTTACAAAAAAAACCATTAGAATTTTTCGAGTGTCTTGAAAAAAATCAACAAATTAAGCCGTAAGGAGACCGCAACACGTAAGTATCCTATTAAGTAACATTAAGAGTGGCCAGCGAGTTTAAGCCCCACACTATTGCGGAAAAGCTCATTTTACTCGCTGCTATTGATATGGTCAATGTGATGATAAGTTCGGAAGAAGCAAAAAATTCAAAGTATTACTACTTTTAAATGACACAATATTGAGACTTATTAATGAAATGGACAAAAAAGGTTAAATTAATTCAATGTTTTGCTTGGCACAATTTTTATGTTTTATGCGATACGAATGTGAAGGGTCAGTTAAACAAAAAATATGCTATTTTGCAAATCAATCCCTGGTCGTGCAACTGGCGAAGGACTCTTAATTTTTATTGATGCAACATAAGACGAAAACTTGGACTTTAATAAATACATAGCGGTACGTACTGATGGCGCGAAAGCGATAACGGGGAAGAACACTGGTGTGATAAGTAAAATTAAAAGACATTATGCCACATATGGAATGAACGCACTGCTTTCTTTACAGAAATGTGTTTGCCACAAAAAAGATGGCAGATAATTTACAAAAGGTTTCGTCAGCCGTATTATTTTATTAAAAGTCGATCATTGTAGGCTAGATTGCTTTCCACATTGTTCGAAGAAATGGGTGGCAAATATGACTCACTGCTTTTCTATACTGAAGTCAGGTGGTTGTCGCGAGGAAAAGTTCTAACGAGGCTTTTTGAATTGCGAGATGAATTGAAAATCTTTTTTACAGATAAAAATAGCCCATTTTCAGAGTTTTTACAAGATGGAGAAACTTTATTACTGTTGGATTACGTAAATGATATACTTTCACATTTGAATGACTTCTTCAAAGTCGATGTCTTCATCAAGGAGCTTGGTATTTGGATTATACGCCTTGAAAAATGCATTTTTGATACATTCACTTTAACTTTGGATTATATTACCGACAATATGAATTTAGAAAATTGTTTTATTAATTGCATGTTGGAGAGTATGAAAACGCATTTATGCAAATTGTAAATTCAGTTACTGGAATATTTTCCAGATAGCAACGATGATTTATCGAAATGATGGGTTTTCAATTCGTTCTATAAAAATGTTGCAGCTACTGAATTACCTATTGAGATTCACAACCAACTTCTTGAAATATCGGCCAACAGAACTGTACAACTAGAATATTTAACTCAGAGTTAAATTTTGGCTTACACGACGATGTGACTACGGAAGCCTCGTGACGGAAGCTTTGAAAATATTAATCCCCTTTGCTATTTCTTACTTATGCGAAAAAAACTGCTCCTTTGTGGTGGCTTTAAAAACTAAATATAGAAATCGTCTATTATCACTGGAAAATAATTTGCTTATGTGTATTTGCAATGATGATCCACGTAACGAAAAAATAAGTGAAAAACAAAATCAACCGTGGCATTAAATCATTATTTCAAACAACTTTGGCTATTAATTTATTTAAGTTTATTTTATTATGTTGTTATTACCTGGTAATATTTAATTTCCTAACGCTTGTTTTTAAATTATACTTTAATAAAAGGATGTTTCGTATACGGATCGATGTTCTAGTGTATTCTGAAAATGAATGACAATTTGGAGCGGCGGTGCACTATCAAGTTTTGTTTTTGTTTTGACTTGGATATAGTGCGACAGAAACTTTTGCAAAACTGCAATGGCCAATAGAAACGGTGTCTTGCAAAAACTCAGGTTTTCAGGTGGTTTAAGGTATTCTTAGAAGGCCAGTTTACGAAATTAATAGCTACGGACCATAAAGTGATTGTAGGGAGTCAAAACTCGTACTGAAGGCGCATGAGATGTTGGCCCGCCCCGCCCCTCGAAAGGAAAGTCAACAGTGTTGTCAGATATAACCCTATCTCAGCAGTCTCATTACTTTATTTACACACCTTATATCATTATATACAATAAAGTAAAAACTTTACGTAAATTAACAAAATTATTGTATGAAATATATCAACAATACGAATAATTAATTTAACACTCTCAGGATTTGTGATCGTCTACTACATCAAGGTAATATCATAGCAGTATAAGGAAATTTCATGTATGTCATCAGTTTATAAGCGGCGCCGTGAACTGCATTCTAAGAAGGTTCCCACGCGTTCATCAGTGGTAATGTTGACGATGAAAAAATAATCAGAAATTTGGTAACTTCTGTATTAACTTCTTCCTGATATTAAGACATTAATGTTATACATTTCTAAGACGAATTCTAGATGCCAAATATGCTATAGCTCTATTAGAGTTTTCTAATAAGAGTGTCAGAACTTTGAAAAGTAATAACGGCGACACTGTTTGATATGTAAATGTCACTCATAGACTACTGTAGTCAGTATATTGTGGGAAAATCGTGTCCGCGAAGCGCACTTCAGCTTTAATGGGTTTGTTAACAAACATATGTGCAGGATTTGGACCGACGAAAATCTTTAAGTAATTTAGGAGTTACCTCTTATCCTCAGAAACTCACTGTTTGGTGCGGTTTTTGGGGTGAAGGAGTGATAGGATCTCATTTTTTTACAGACAATGATGGAAATTGTCTTACTGTTAACAGTGAAGAATATATTTGGCTCGAACTGAGAAATATGGATATAAACAATGTTTACACTTCTTGCCATACAATCGATTCATTACAAGAAAAGTTTCCTGGATGCGTTATTCGGCGAATTGATAATATCAACCAGACAACAATATCACCACACTCTTATTGGAAAACCCTCTATATTATCACTGTCAATTTGTATCCCAACCATATAGTACCAACCTATTAAATAATATATATATATATATATATATATATATATATATATATATATATATATATATATATATATATATATATATATATATATATATATATAATGGATTTTCAGACGCGCTCTTCAAAGAGGAATTGACCAACAAGGACGATAAGTACGCATGCGTAATCCTCATCGAAAGTATATGTGTATTAATAGCAATCCTGTCTTGTAAATGCAAGGAAAACATCACGTCCTTGTATGCCAGGTGTGGAGGTTAATAATTCTAATTTTTTTTTTAAGAGATGGCGCTGGAAACAAGAGTCAGTTGACAATCTAATATATTATATCATTTAGTTGCTACAACAGCACCTTTTAAAACGCCAATAACGTTTAAACGATTTTGAGTTAGCGTCATATTTTTGTGTGGTAAACATATCAAGTTTAAAGCCAAATAAAGAGCATTTGCGGTACGTACTGCTTTTCTTGTTCAATTAAAAGAAAAACGCCAGTGAAAGTCATCGTAGTATACGTGGAAACTTACGGTGACAATGTCCCAACGCAAGACGATCGTGGGCGTTGGTTTAGACGATTCGAAAGTGATGATTTCGACTTGAAAGACAAAGAAGGCCCAGGTCAATTGAAAACATTTGAAGATGCCGAATTGCAAATATTGTTCGAAGAAGACGATATGTAAATTCAACAACAAATTGCAGAGAGGTTGGCAGGCAAATGTTGGTCGCCGAACCGTTTGTATGCCATGGGAAAGATCCAGAAGGCAGGAAAATGTGTACGACATCAGCTGAACGACAGGCAGATGGATAAGCGAAAATGGGTGGCGAAAGTTTGCTTTCTCGGCATGTATAAAACACCTTTTCACATCGGATCTTGACTGGAGACGAAAAATTGATATATTTCGAGAATCCAAAAGGCAGAAAATCATGGGTTGACTCAGGACAACCGGCAACATCCACCGCAAGACCGAATCGCTTTGGAAAGGAGGCAATGCGGTGCATTTGGTGGGATCAGATGAGTGTCGTGTATCATGAGCTTCTGACACTAGGCGAGCACCACTTACCAGATTTGGTCACTACCGACAACACTTCAACTTCCCTTTAAACACTTCAACAATTACGAAGATGTCGAAAAAAGGTTTAATGACTGGACCCTTTTCTACCTCAATAGATGTACGGTTTTTCTTGGAGGGCATCTACAAAGTACCAGAGAGATAAGGAAAATGTGGAGCTAGCGATGGCGCATACCTTGAATAAACCACTTGTTACCTTTCTCGCAAATTAAACGTGTTTTTTTTTAAGAAAAAATTAAGAATTGTAAACGCCACATCTGGTACTTATGGGACGAACCTCGTGCTCACGCATAACTTTAATTCTCAATCCATCTTATGTCTTCATAACGATAGAAACAGCATTGTCTAGTCGTCACGCTATTTTACAAAAACTTAAACCAAACCTTCTTCTTTTATATCAATAGTTCGTCCTTTTTCAAAGTGAGATAATTGCCTGAAACGATGTGGTGCATGAACTCGGGACATTTTAGCACTTTAACAAGATATTGCTTACAATATATCTTATACCGTCTACTCTGCACATTTTATGCACTCGCCTAGAGAAACATAGAGTGAAACAACTCAAAAGTCAGTCAACAAATGTTATACAGTGAATATATTTTTAGTTTGGCTCAAATACATAGGTATTGCAGCTTTTTGGTTCCCCACTATATGCTGCAATTTGATAAATAGAAAAAAAAATAGAAATATGAAAAATCGAATATTTTTAATATTATTAGTGCGTAAAATATCTTCAGATATATTTTGTTTTTCCCAGTGTTAAAAAAAAAATACAAAATGAAACCATGAAACTAGCCCAAGCTTATATTTTCAATTCAATATTTTAAAGTTTGACGAACTTAAACTCGATAAATGTGTCAGATAAAGGTATAAATAGAAAATTAAGGAGAACCAAGAAACTGTTCTAGTTTAAAATGAGTAACAGGTACGCATGTGTTGAATGAAATATTCTTTTTTCGTGATGACAATTTAATGTGTTTAGTTTACAACAGGAAAAAAGTTTCTTTCAATGGTGTATATGATGTATGGTATTTGCCAATACTGAAGAAAGCAGCAGCGATGTGATTGTGTCAATCATATCTGTTCTGCAGCTACTGCAAAATTACCTAAACCACCTAAAAATAATTGTTCGTAATGATGCTTCAGCATCAAATGTTGAATATAGGAGCTTCAAATATGTTTGAGATAAACCAACTTTAAAACCATAACCGATTGTTAGGTACTTCCATTTTCTACAAGGTGTCGCAAAAGAAAGTTTCTTTTTGATATAGCGATATAAATAAGAGAGACATCCATCAAAAAGACCTTTAATAATTATTGAAATACACATTTTAGGAAATTACGATTTAAAAATAATGCCATCCAAATGTAAACCTTCAGGCTCACAGCACTGATCTAAACGAACAGCATAGTTCCTTAGGACGGCTCTGCACATAATCTTTGGAATGGCTGCCATTTCGTGTCGGATATTTTCTTTTAACTGCACCAAAGGACCCGGTTTATTGACATTTCGTTAATTGAACTTTCGATTTTAGATAGTACCACAAGAATAAGTCCATAGGGATCAAATCAGGACTACGTGGAGGCCAATTTATGTCAGCTTTCTTGGAGATCAATTTGGGAAACTCGTGACAGACATGTTGGAAGGGTGCCGTTGCTCCGTTCTGCTGAAACCATGTCCGTTACATGACCGTTGAGCCTCATTCGAAACCAATATATTGTCGAATGCAGCAAAATGCTCAATTACCTGATTAAAGAATTGAAGCCTCTGACCAGCATCTTGGGGCTTTAACTCATGATTCATGATCGAGGATGCACCTCGATCATGAATGCATGTGCATGCTGCTCGCTTACGTACGAAAAGGTCCGGATTATCACGAATTGACTGATTTACCATTTCCATATTTTCGTCACTTCATGATAACCTTGGTCGCCCTATTTACGTTTATCCATAGGTGAACCGATTTCTTCAAACTTCTTAACCCATTTCCTGATAAGGGGAACACTTCGCGCGTCTTACGCGTTACGCAAATCACGATGATTGCAAAACTTTCTCTGCGCTACAGTCGCCGAATCATTGTTTTTGTAAAATTCTTGCACACACACACAGTCCGCTCCGAAGAAACAATCCATACCGCCTAAATTCTTAAAGACGGGGCTACCGATTGACACGCACCCCGCGCCCCTCACGTTATTGCGTTTGCGCAGTGAGTCAATGAAATAAAAACTTTCTTACGGGACACCTTGTACATCATAAATGTAAACGAAAGGGATCTATATTAACCCAGCAACCAATACCAATGCATCGACCACATTCTGTACGGGATTGAATAAAATGTGGCAAAGCGGTTTTAAAAATGTTGTTTTTTCTTGTTGTACGGTATTTTTCCAGATGATCTAAGCATATTAACACGATCGAAAAGATTATTAATAGAAACCTATGTTGAAATAAAGGTGAAAGACAAAAGGTCCGGTCTAGAAATAAATATAGACAAATCAAAGGTAATAAATCAATCAAAGAAGAGAACAAAACTGGATAATCGGCGATGATAATATTGAAGCTGTGAAGGAATTTACGTATCTGGGAAGTAAACTTGGTGAAAATAACATAACAAGAAATATTAGAAAAGGATAACAATGTTACTTATTCCCTGCATTATGTCATCAGATCAAAACTTATTCAAAGGAACACGAAACTCATTCGGCCAGTCGTCACTTATGGCTGCTAGACGTGGATTATCACAAAGAAAACAGAAAAGATGCTTGCAGTAATTGAAAGAAGAGTACTCAGAAGAATTTTTGGTGCTGTGAATTAACAATGAAAATTGAAGAAACATGTAGAACTTCGAAATCAAGCAATTGTACAAAGAACTAAATATTATAGATTATGAGTGACGTTTCTGAATTTTAGATGGAGAGAATGCCAGAAAACCGCATACCGAGGAAAATCATGGAGGGGCAAATAGGGGGTAACAAAAAAGATACGACGGCAAGACAATATATAAGATATGCTGAAGAACTACTGCACATTAAAAACTGGCAAAGTATTGCTGGACATCGATTCCGCTGGAGGCGAATGTTAAAGTAGCACAACAGGAAGAAAAACAAGAGATATTTTTCATATGTCACTAAGCTAAGCGATAATCTTGAAATTCTGTTAAAAGTGCTAAAATGCCATGGGTCTGTGCAATATGTCGTTCGAGAGAAGTATGCGAATTTGAAAAATGATGTGCCGTTGGTATGAAACAAGCAGATCTAAGTTTTCGTGAAATAAGGAGACGATTAAACGTTTTTTAATGCGCGACATTTCAAGTACTGATTCTCTTCGCGCAATAATTAAATAAAATTATTACTGACGCTTCGGAAATGATTTATGATTTATAAAATGATAAATGATTAAATGATTTTCCAGAGCGCCAAATGTTCTAAAATATAGAACGTGTAAAAAGTAGTATCAGAGGTTTGGGAATACGGAGTTTGAAATATTTTCGACCGAGAACGAAAACAGTTACTCACAAATGACGAGGAACTCGAATGCCTGTTGATTAGAAATTCTGCAATTTGAGCGGAGTACCATCATTACCAGTTTACTTTTCAGTGTGTCTGAAATCGTCATCTATAGGAATTAATGATAAAAGTAAAAGATTTCTCATGAAATAGTTTCTAAATATTTCTGTTGGTAGGACAAAAGATCCCTAATACGCTTTTAATATTCATTTATTATGTTCTTTTATAACAGGAGTAAATAATATTTTTTTTGTTTTTTTTTGTGTTTTCGGTCAATTATAATAATAACAATTACGTTTTTATTTTGTTTATGTTTCGGTTATTTTTATTTAACCACCTTCAGAACGGCTATAATTTTATTATTATACAGATATTATACAATATATTATTTTTATACAAAGTATACATTTATATTTTAAAACATACCTTTTTATAACACCTTAATAAACTATATTTACGTTATACTATTAATTATAAATTATTAGTTGACCCTTTTCTTTCAATATGTTATGTTTTTTTAGTGTTTAGTTGACATACTTTTTGACTTTGACTACATACAGTGAGTCAAAATGAAACGCTTACATTCCACTATAAATTCCATTTTGTATTTAATTGAAACATCAACATAAAATAGATTCAGTAGCAAACCCAAATAATATTTATATGGTAATAACAATTAATTACTATAAAAAAAGTTAAAATATTTATAATATCGGCCAACATCAATCAACAAAAGTTTTTTTAAATCCGTACGCCTTAACAAAAATGCAGCTAAAGTATCCACATATTCAATATTTTGTTGTTTATTTACTATCATATCCCTTAATCTATTCGGTATTGATTAAAATATTTTTTTACAATATTCCACTGATATTTTCCCCAATTCTTCTTATAATATTGCTTTTAGTTTTTCTTTGTTACAGATATCATGCTCCCTTATAGTGATCTTCAGATGGTTCCATAAGTTTTCTATAACATTAAAATCAGGACTTTGCGGAGAAGTTTCCATGACTTTTGGAACATTGTACAGTAACCAGTCCTTAATTTTTGCAGCTTTATGCTTAGGATCGTTATCTTGGTAAAATTTAAATGGTTTTTTTAGTCCAAATTTTGCAGCACTCTTTTTCAGATTTTCCTTAAGGATGTTCAAATATATATTCTGATCCAAAATGGCTTCAATAAAGTGCAAACTTCCATGTCCTTTGGCCGACATACACCTCCAAACCAATACGGAGCCTCTAGCATGCTTTACTGTGGCGTGCAAATTCTGCTCTTTTAGTTCTTAATTGTGCTTTCTCCATACCCCATACTGTCCACCAGACCCAAATATATTGAATTTACTTTCATCAATAAAAATTACTTCTTCCCAGAACCCAAAATCTTTTTCTGCCTACTTTTTAGCAAACTGTAAGCGTTTTTTCCTACTTGCTTTACCTACCCAAGGTATTCTTCGAGCTACTCGACTACGTAACTTATGTTTTCTGAAAATATCTCGTATCGTTAGGGGATTTTTTATTTTCTTATTTAAGTGTTTTTCAACCATTTTGACTAACTTAGGGGTTGAAATTTTAGGATATTCAATAAGTTTTCGTAAAATCCATCTCTCATTATATTCATTACAAATTTTCGTGGAACTTTTCCTTACTTTGTTTTTTATTCTGAGTTCATTTTTAAATCGATTTACAACACCCTGAACTGTCGTGTCACTTCTGTTTACTACTTTGGCTATTTGGTGAAGAGACAATCCATTTTTAAAGTGATGAATTATTAGCTCCCGTTCTGCAGTGCTTATTTGTCCACGTTGGCGGCCCACATTCAAAAAATAACAACCAGAAAGTTAAAAAATAGACTGTTGGGATATAGCACTAAAGATTCGAGAAACTATTTCATTTGTTGTTTCGTTCATTTTGATGTTAAAAATAATCTTTTATTTTTTACATTTGACATTTTTACATAATTTTGTCAGACTTTGACAATAGTTACGGTATTTCTATATTAAGTAACTTTAAATGTTAATATGTGAAGATTAAAAAAGTTTTGTGCGGATTTCTTTTATACAGGATGGAAAAATGTTAAATGTGATAAGTCTACCAGTTTCATCTTGACTGACTGTATGTAAGTGGCGGCTCGTGAGAGAGGGCGTTGGGGCACCGCCAATTTTTCAGAGCAAAACACCATATTTTATTTCCGTTCAGTATATTTGCTTTAACTCATTTTAAGATATTATTAAAAATTTAAATCTCCAAATGTAGAAGAACATCTGTCAACCCATCACACCAAATAATGCGGATAAAAATTCCAGATCCTCTCGCCACAATCTCGAAATGCTCTCGCCACAATTTTTACATAGTTTCGGTCGAACATTTACCTCTAGCGACCGTACGCCACAACCATTTATCGTATATATTTACGTCATTGGCGTTACCTGTTTTATTGATTGCCACAATTCTTTTTAACTGATTTCTAAAAAATGCGATTTGGACGTAGATTCCCTGCGACCGAGAGTATCGGTAATTAGTTTTAAACGCTGATTTGACGGATACGGAGCGTTTAATATGTCTTGTGTCGCGTATTTCGTTCCCCTCGCGAATACTTGTTTTGATTTTGGATTTGCTATGTGTGTACACACTGAGTAGTACTTTTTAAATAAAAATAATCAACTTTTTTGCAACTTAATTGCCATCATGAAGGTGTCTGATTTAAAGCAGTTAATAATGACTAATTTAAGTTTTTTTTTGAACTTTTTCGCATTTTCTCTATCGATTTGCAGTTACAATAAACTGTTTCAATGTTTTACTCTTCGGGAAACGGTAAGTACCTACTTATTCATTCCTTTATGTGCGCAACAAGCAACAACCCATCCTCCAATGTCCTTGTAAGTCGTAACAATACATAATTTTAATGTTTTCCTGGTTCCCCTCCTGTATAAGGTTTCAATAGCACGAAATGTAAAAAGGAGGAAGGGGAAAGCAAAAAAATATTCAGCAGCACTATTTACACACATTACACAAAAAAATATGTCAACTAAGCACTAAACAAAAAATAACATTAAAAAAAGCTTACCTGACTATTTATAATGAATAGTATAACGTAAATATAATATATTAAGCTGTTATAAAAAGGAATGTGTTAACATATAAATTTAAATTTAATTAAATAAATATATGGTTTAATAAATTAAATAATTATTTATTTAAAATAAATATTTAATATTATAAAATTATAACTGTTCTGATGAGGTTAAATAAAAATAACCGAAATGTAAACAAAATAAAAAAATAATTGTAATTATAATTGACCGAAAACCCAAGAGAAAACAAACAAGTAATATTAAGCGGAAATACAGAAATACAGGAAAATACATATAATAAAAATTAAAAAATAGTATTTTTTAATCTACAAAACTATTCAGCTATAATAATACCGGAAAGACACCGGTCTGTATTAATTGGGTATTTCTTAATTGCATTTGCTCTAATTACTAGATCCAATTAATTTTGCAAATCATGTTAAATGAAACGTCACCGTCGTGTGTATGTCACTGTTAAACGTAATGATTAATATAAACTTGAAACATTTCAATTCCATGCACGTCGAGGATGGAGATTCCAATATGAGCGGATATGACGCCAATTAACCTTTATTGAACCACACACAAACTAACTTATAAGAAATGAATCATCTTTAAGTCATTTAATTGAGATTTATTTTCTTCAGTAAAAATTTCAGAGAAGTATTATTGCAAAATTGTTATCAGAATTATTGCGCAAATTGATTATGAATTTGAAACGATTCAATAACTTTACTATCGAAAATATATTCCTTTGCTGTCGATCCACTGAGACTGATTCTGACTAAACTGAATGTTCTTAAAAATGTCGTCGATACACGTCAGTTCCAATCAGTCCTGAAGATCAAATACGAATGTCTCAGATTCGTGGCGAACAAATCAAAGAAAACTATACAGATTGTGATAATACCGAAAAGACTAATGTAAAAAACCTTAAGGTATAAAACAAGGTTATAACCACAGTTATTAAAATTTGACCAAATATTGGCATATTGAGTGTAATATTGAGCTTTGAGTGTAATATTGCAGAATTATATGGGCAGTAAAAGTTTTATTGAGAAGGAGAGTGTTAAGCTGTTCTTGTGTATATTAATTAATGAAATTTATATATAAATTAATGAGACAAGTGGTGTTCCGTTGGATTTGACAACACTGACGGCTTCCCCGTTGAAGGGAAAACAAGCCAACATCTGATGTGTCTTCAGTACAAGTTTGAACTCCCTAGAGTCTGTAACAATTCATTTCGTGAACCAAGAACCAAGTGTGTTCTAAAAATATGTGACAATTTCGGGAAACGACGCGCTATCAAGTTTTGTTTCAGATTTGGGTACAGTGCAACGAGAACTTTTGCAAGAAGCCGGGTTTTCAGGTGATTTAAGGAAGTACGAGCAAAGTCTAATACTTGAAATTTGGTAATTGTGACAAAGGATATGTATTGAACTATGCTCAAAATTTGAAAATTATTCACCGTCTAGTTTTTTAGAAAAATTATAATTTCAAACCGTTTTTATATACAGTCTTATGGTAGAATGATTCCTGTCACGGATTTTTCTATTTTTTCACTATTAATCTTCGAACTTAACAGAATAAAAAATATCACATGATAAAGTTTAATATTTGCAGAATGTTAGTATATATGTATAATATCAGATTACCCATACAATTATTTAAATAATTTAAGTTTATTTCAGCTTTCGATTATCAAACACTCGGCCAAACGTCTGGCAACGTCGCGCAACCAGCTGAGAAAAAAAAGAGATAGTAATTATAGCTAAAACGAGAGAGATTACTATGTATGACATTTCTGAATTTGAAATTAAAAAAGTTATTTTTCTTACAAAATTTAGAATGCATATTTTTTTAATATACATTTTCTATTTTGTAGCGTCAAAATTCTCATACATACACACAATATACACTGATTAATAATAACGAAGTCAATTCGTTACTTTTTATATATAAATAATAATTATAAAGATTGTTTTAGTATTATAAATAAAAATTGTGAATTTCTGTAGCTATTTTAGGTTTTAGGAAAACAAAAAACTTCATCATTATTTTGACCCATAAATATCGCTCGTATTTCCTTAAAGCATTCTCAAAAGGCCGAGACTCAATTGAAGGTGAGTACAAAAACCTCGCAGCGGAAGGCTTTCAAGTTCAAAAAGTGACGAAAATGTTTAGAAAATTCGAAATTGTGTGCGTCGGTTAACGATAAGAACGATCGGGGACGAATTGAATTTGACTCACACAACCTTTCATCAGATTTTGACGAAAATCTGTGCGAAAATGGGAAAATCTGTGCGAAACAGAAGAGAAACATGTAATGTTTTTTGGGGTGGATTGGAAATGATCCTCACTTTCTGGAACATGTCATTACTGATGACAAGTCTTCGATTTTTAAATACGACTCAGAAACAAAGCGCCAGGAATGGCATACTCTAATGACATACTCCCTACGACTAAAAATACCAAAATGAGCAAATCAAAGAAAAAAACATGCTGATTTGCTTTTTTAATAGTCAGGAGATCATCTATAAGGAATTTGTGCCTGATTCCATCTCTGAAGTGATTTTCTGAAAGTCCTTCAAAATGCTCATCTACGGCTACTATAACTTCTTCATTTGATGAAAAACGCCCGCCATGTAGGATTTTTTGAGGTTTGGGAACAGATGAATGTCAGAGGGGGGCAGATCTGGTGAATATGACGGATGCTCCAACAATTCGCACTGTAACTCCTTAAATTTGGCCATTGCAAGAATATCTCTGTGAACCGGTGTATTGTCTTGATGAAAAATTAGTTTTTCTTCGCTAAACCAGCTCTTTTCTCACGAATTTTTGCATCCAAAGATCCAAAAGCTTTGAGTAATACTGTCCTGTTATTGTTTTACCGGTTTCAAGATAATCAATTAAGAAAATGCCTTTTGCATCCCAAAAAATTGATGTTATAACCTTTTTGGTCGATTTTTGATCACTTGCTGCTTCGGAGCTGAACAACCGGTCCACTCTACGGTATGTTCAGGATCATAGTGGTAAGTAAACCCAAGTCTCATCCATAGTTACAAAACGACGTTTAAAATCCACTTTGTTCTTTCGAAAAAGATCCAAATGTTGGTTAGAAAGTGTTACTCGAAGTCGTTTTTGATCAGAATTTAACAAATGCGGCACCCATTTTGCCCATAGCTTTCTTAAACCAAATTCCTTTTTTAAAATATGAAACACCAGTTCAGTTGACATGTCCATGACCTTAGCAATTTCACTCAAAGTCAATTGTCAGTCATCCATAACCATATCCTGTATAGAATTAATTATTTATTCAGTAGTTTCACTTATTGGACATCTAGAACGAGGATTACCATCCAAGCTTGTACGACCACGCTGAAACTCACCTACCTACTTACAACACATTATTTTTGAAGGGGCAGACTCCCCTGATACATTTCACTAAGGATTTCACTGCGAATTTCCATTGTCTTTAAACCTTTTTTTACAATCACTGCACGATTTTCAATATTTACCATTTTAAAAGATAACACTGATGCATTTACTTTTAGGTGCTGTTTTTGTACGAATGAATTGACAGATCGACTTGAAATTTCACATATGTTCATATGAAGGATGAAACTTCAAAATGTAGTAGATTATATAATTCTTTTACTGCTCTATAGGTATCACTCCGCGAACTTTTCTATTAGCCTGATAATGTAGAATTGTAATTTTAATTGAATAACAAATTATAAAAATTAGTTTCATTACTTAATTGACACACCTCGTGTAAAGTTTGTGGTCAATCTCGTAATTCTTTAAAATTTAATGCAAAAATCACCGCAATTTCTTGGATTAAAGATAAAGGAGATGTTTATAAGATAAATCTCTAAACGATTCAGGAGCTAAACGATAATAAAATCCTAAATGTTAATTTTTTAAGAAAAGGAAAGCAGCAATAGATTTGATTAGAATATATATGTTTATAAGTGCTATAAAACAATCTTAATCTTTTTAAGGAATGAGGATTATCTAACATCAAGTGGATGTAAAGGTCATCTATATGACTATTTTGGGAAACCAAAATATAAAATCAATAAATATATAAACTACTATAAACATATATTGAAATATATAACAGCTAAATTGAATAATCGTTCACTGTCTGATCCAGCTGGCATCGCGTAGCAGCTCTGAAATTTATTTCGGAAACCCAACTGTCGCAAATTCGTTTGTAGTAAAATGCCAATAAAAAATAAAAAATTGTAGCAGTGATCACGGCCAACTTAGATCTGTCCAAAATAAATTTGAAGGTCTTGGTGTTTATTGAAAATCCACGATAAGTTGCCAATTTTTATAGTGAGAGATAAAAAGGTTTTAACTGGATTATGATTGCACCAACCTATTTGAAACGATAATTAAACAAAAACAAAAATCATATGATGTCATATCCGACAAATATGGTGCTTGACTAGGTATTTGTTCGTTGGCTAAAAATAGTAAACAAGAAAAGTATTTTATTTAATTAGTCATAGTTTACTAAGTATTAATTTATTATATGAACTGACATATTGCATTATCTTGAGTATTTATCATTAGTACATTTTGTGTTTTATATTTCGTTTTTTAGTGTTTTTGATCTTCCAAGTAATCTCGTCCTTTTTAGATATTTTGCTTCATTCAAAAATCGCCGCTTTCGGCATGTAATTTGTATTGATACACTTTCAGAATATTTGTGCTGCTTTTGAATTAGAAGTTTTGCACTGAAAAAGAAATTTTATACAAATTCGTTATATGAATATATATGTCAGTAGCTGCATATGAGCTTTGAGCATATCAACTATCAGCACTATCATGTTTCAGTACTTTGTCAAGATGAAGAACGTAGAAATCTTAAAATTACCTGAAATATAGAAAAATATATTGAAACAAAATCGGATTTTTTTATTGGTTTAAAAAACCGCCTTCTTTTGGTCTCGTTTATTTTAGATCGGGTTATTAAATACGGCTACTGTAATTTCTCAAACGTATTTAGAGTTCCCAGTTATGGTTCATAACCAAATGTTAAATATAAATATTACAAATATTCTTTTTCAGATAAACTAACCTAAAATCATAAAAAGTGTGAGCGATAGTGATCTGGTCTTTAACTTCTTAACCTACAACATTGACTCGTGACTCGTATCAACTGCTGAAGTAGTACAAATGAAACATAACTATGGTTGGCTTATATACGAGGTCATACCATAAATTATATCTTTAAATGGGAAGGTGCGCTTGAATTTTTTCAAGTGCCACTTGTACCTTTATTTTTTAACAAGGCTAATTAGATTTCTGATTTAATGAAACAAATCAGTTAAATATGACACGAGCCTTGGAGCTTAACGAACATCTACCAGATAGCGATTGACAGTAGTTCTACGTAACATAAGAGCCACGAGAGCAGAGGCGTTTCTTGAGTGGCATGCAAACGAAAGGCACAATAAAATTCTTTTCATAGATGAACAATTTTTCATTCTTGAAGCGAAATTCAATCGGCAAAATGACACGAGATTCTCATAGCTCTGGGGAAGCTACTTCAAAAATTGGGAAAGTAGAAAGGGGTCATCATCCACCTTCAGTGATGGTTTGGTGGCGGTTATACGACGGCGTTACTTAACTGTATTTTTGTGAGCAAGGAGTCAAAACGCGTGCAACAAACTGTCAATGTGATATTTTGGAGAATGTAGTAAAGCCGCTTAATAACATTCGATCTTCTAGTAAGATTTAATTCAAAAATTTACCTGTTTTAATCGCTACTAAGGATTGGCTCTCAGGAAGTTCGGACCTCAATCTACTGGACTATTGGTAGAACGTTTTAGAAGAGAATGCCTACTTCAGATCTCACTGCTACATCGGTGCCCTGATTTGGTGAAAGTAGCAGCTTCAATACCTCTACGAATGGTGGGTGCAGTGGTAGACAAGTAGTCGGATCGTTTGATGAAGTATGTAAAATCGCAAAGGGTGGACATTTTGAATAAGTCTTATTTATTTGAATTCTGTCATAAGTAATTCATCTTTGTTTATTTTTGAAATGACAGACTTATGTACAAAAGACAGAACTTCTGACCAGACTACATATAATGGATCAAATTACAAATCATTTGAAATAAGCAAGTGAACCTCGTATATTTTGAATACTTTTAACTAATTACTTAAATTACTGTGCGTTTTATTTTAAATGAATGTTACCGCATAATTTTGAACAATTTAAGAATTAGAAGATAATCATTTTTGATGCATATTTATGCACGTAAGTTAATGCCAAGGAAGAAAAGTATTACATCATAGTTTTTAGTTATAAAGGTTTTAATATGTTTTTAGTGGAATCGAATAGCGAAAGCTTTAAGTGAAAAATGCGATTATTTAGTAGTTGACCTCAGTCTTCTACCTACACTAATAATGAAACTAAATTTTCACGTTTGACATAAAAAATTCGTCTCTGTAGGCGCAAATACTCGTATGTCTTAAATACACAGTATGTTTTAAAAGTTCCTAGTTTAGAGTAATAATAAAAAGAGAGAAGATATTTCAGCTAGGGTTTTTATATTTTATTTTATATTTGTTGGTCTCATCACGCATCATAATGGTTTTCTGTTCAGGTGTTACTTTGGATGCAATATCTTCAAGAAACTGCAGAGAAAGTGCAAAACTGCAAAAAACTTGCGCTAGTGCTAAATGAGGTGAATAGGAAGAATCATCGGATTCATCGCAATCTATCGTATTATAATATAGTATAGGGCTGACCATTCTCCGTTAAAGTCAATCCCTAAGCCTATTAAGTTCTCTATTAAGTCTCATTCGTTAGAGAAATCCTTTCAAAATCTTCAAATAATATGTTAAATTAACAGGTAGATCTCTAGTACAATGTGGAGAATCACTTCGCGAAAATCGATAAAAAAACGCGATGAGCGTTGTCTTCACTTTTGATTTTTGCTATTCCTGAATTTGTACCAGTTAAATCATTTATATCAGTCAAATGTTACTGCTTCTAATTGCCTCTAAGTTCAATAGGAGTACTACCATATAGTAATAACCATAATAATACTAAGTTTAAATACGCATATTTCTGGCTTGTGTAGAGTTAACTATTAATGAAGGTGAATGAAAATAATATAGCTGTTTAAAATGAGGTATCGAAAAAATCTAATAATTTTTGGCTTGAAAAGTTTCCAGTATTCCTGTATCCTGATATACCAGGTGTGGCGGTTAATATTTTTTTCTTAAAAAAAAACACGTTTAATTTGGGAGAAAGATAAAAAATGGTTTATTCAAAATATGCGCCATTGCTAGCTGCACATTTTTTCCATCTCTCTGGCAATTTGTAGATGCCCTCCAAAAAAAAACATACATCTATTGAGGTGGTCTATTCATCAAGTCATTTTTTCCGTATTTTAATAAATAAATAATGTAATTTAATCCGTAATCTCCGTAATTGTTGAAGTATTTCATGAAAAGTGCGTGAGACATCGATGAAAATAAGGGTTAGTCGAAAAGGGCCAAGTCTGGTAAGTACGGAGATTGGAGCAAGAGTTCCCAGCCAAGTGCGGAAATGGCATCTCTGACCGCTTTCGTTGTGTGTGATGGGACGTTGTCGTGCTGCAAAATCACTTTTCCGTATCTTGTAGCCCATTCTGATCGCTTTTCGATCAATGCTTAATAGCTTAAAACCATCAATTTGTTGATAGTAGCGAACAGTATTAACTGTTTCACCTGATTTCAGAAGCTCATAGCACACGACACCTTTTTGATCCCACCAAACACACAGCATTGTCTTCTTTCCAAAACAATTCAGTCTTTCGGTCGATGTTGGTGATTGTCCTGTATCAACCCATGATAATGCATTTTGGGCTCTCGAAATATATCAATTTTTCGTCTTCAATTACGAACCGATGCAAAAAAGTTTTTCTATCCACAATGACCACAAATAATTATTTCCTTCAAGACAATAACCACTTTACAAATCAAGAATGTTGATGGCAAAATTGTATCCAATACGAATCGAATTACCTCCTCGTCCAGCGTATTTCTCCAGATTTGACTACCTTTTAAACAATGCATTTTGAATGCATTAACCACTTCTTCTGGCGTCGAAAATCGTTGACTACGTAGTTGATTCTCCACGGACAGGAATAAAAAGAAATCATTGGGTGCCAAATCAGGAATGAACGGTAGATGACCTATCAATTCGATGTTTTGACCGGTCAAATATTCAGTTGTTCGGTACGATGTGCGACAGCTTGCGTTGTCATAGGCAAGAATGATCCTGCGTCGCTGATTGTTTTTTTCTTATTTCTTCAAATACTTCTGGCAAACAAACGGTTGTGTACCATTCAGAATTGACCGTTCTACGATTCTCTAGTGGCACTGTAGCCACATGACATTTATCCCAAAAAAACAGGCGCCCATTTGCTTCGAAATGCTTCTTCCGCCAACAACTTATGTTGGGTTTGGCTCATTTTGAAAGTCTTATACTGTCGATTGCTGTTTACTTTCGGGCTCATACGCACGACTGTATTTTTTGAACATTTTTTTGCACCAATCGACACGAGTCTTTTTTTGAGCAATTGTCAAATTATGTGGAATGCAACGCGCACACATGTTCATGTAAAAACTTGTGTATGCTTGTCATACTATTGCCCTGGGATGCCTCAATCTCACGGTATATCACATAACGCTTTTGCTTTATCAGTTCGCGCACAGTATCGATGTTTTCTAGAACAACAACAGATTTGGGATGACCTTCTTTAAATTCCTCCATGAGCGAACGAAGGCCACAATTGAATTCACTAAACCAGTGATCACTAAACCATAGATGGTGCATCATCGCGAAAAGCCGAAATGAGTTGATCGATGCAGTTTTGTTTGCTTGTTTAATACTGCCTTAATCAATTAAGTTAACGTTAATTACATCTTAAAATTTTCTTGGTTAATGGGTTTATCTTCAACAACTTCGTAGGATTTCAGACTAAAGGTTTTTTCAACATCTTCGTATAGTATTTCAGATCGAAGAATTATATTAAAAAAAGTGTATGTGAAAAAACTTTTCTACTTATGTAGTATCATAGCATGCTTGAATAATTAAAATTTTCATATGAGGAATTTCATTTTAAATGTAATAAATACTAGGCATTAACCAACAAAAAAAAATAACTAGATTTTCCACAAAACAATAGATGGATTGTTTAAAGTATTTTGAAGCGCCCTTTAATGAACAAGTTGGTGATTCAAGTGATTCATATTTATATCTAATAAAACGTGGAACATTCATTAAACCAAAAAGTCACCCCACATATAAGGATCCACATTGTTGACTTACTTCCTTATTATGGTATTATTATTATGTGCTATTTCCATTTTAATAATATTTTTTGTGAATATATTAACTCAATTATAACGAAACTGACAAAAAATAAATGATAAATGAGAATAATAAGATTATTACCTTGACTTCCTGCAGGTTCAGGGTCACTATCCAGGCTTTCGGCTGACGCCAAATAAGCCGAACCGGGTTGTGGGTGACCGCCGCTGCTTTCCGAAGATGACGATGCCAGGCTGGTCATTGAGACAGGTCTAGATACTTCTGATGAGGATGTGGGACTGCTGGTGGTGGCGCTTATTCCGGAACTTTCGCTGGGAACCTGAAAGCAAGTAAGTCCCTATTTTATTGTCGGATCACTTTTTTTATTAGTGTTAAAATGTTAGACATATCATAGCATTTGCTGACGAAGTTAAAGTGTAAACAAGAGTTAGGAATATCCAAAGATTATTAAAAAGTCTGAAAATATTGTATGAAAAAGAATTTGATGTAAGAAAAAAAAGGAAACCAGCATTATATAATCGCCACAAATAAGTTCGAATGTCTTCAGCTGAAAAGGGCACGTCATGGACTGAGTAGTGAAAGTAAATAACTTTTTTTAACGTAATAACTTTTTGTTCCTTTTATTTCCATGATTTTAGGAAGGACGAAAAAGATTTATCGAGACGGCTAATAGGAAGAATAAAGACGAGTATTGAGCCATAAACGACATTCCCATTAGCGACGAGGCTAATGGGAAGGAATGGCATGCTTTAGACGAGTATTGACTACAAAAAAAGTAACTTAGTGTTTCTTTCTCATAAACTTAACTCCCAACATTATAAATATTTATTAGCACCAAAAAAGTTATCTTTTAATGATATTAGTAAAGCTTCGCCAGTGCTTCAACAAGATAACGCCTTCGCAGTAACGGTTCGTGAAGGAGGGCGTTGGGGCGCCGCCCCTCCAGCATTTATCACAGTAAAGAATTTTTCTGAGCAAAATACCATATTTTATTTCCGTTCAGTTACCTTCCTTTAACTCTTTTTCCTGGTTCACCTCCTGTGTAGGGTTTCAATAGCACGAAAAGTAACGGAGGAAGGGGAAAGCAAAAAAAAATCTTCAGCAGCACTATTTTCTTCTACGCCCTTCCACTTTAAAAACTCACTAGCCGCCACTGCGCCTTCATTCATTCCGCAAAAATTATCAAGAATTGGTTCGAGCAAAATAATATTTCAAAATTGGACTGGATTTTTGAATATCATTGAAAATAATTGTAAAAATTAACATTTTGATACTGAGTGTAGTATCTTGACAGACAAACTAGTCATGTTAACATCTTGATGATTATTTGATCACCTCCTGATGATTCAAAATCAACACTGATTGTAGTTCTATCGTTTCAACAGCACATTGTTTTCTTCAAATAGCTACAAGTCTCCCTGATACACTTCGAAATGCTTATCTAAGTTGGAGAGCATTTTTGTTGCACATCGAAGAAATGCAGCAACATACTTGTAATTTTTTTAATCCACTTCATTACATAAGCGACGAGTATTAATATCGTCATCTAGTTATAACTATTGCAACAGCATTGGAATTTATTCATAGCAACCCTTTGGGTGGTTTTCTAAGCCTGCTCAAAAGCACGATGGAACAACGCACATTGTTCTGTTGTGAAACTACAGAAAACTTTTATCGACACGTTTAAATTGTTAAAACAAATTTGAATGAATTATTGTGTGTCCGCTTATATACAAGCTATGGAGTAAAATATGAGATGACTTGATGGCAATCTTCTACTTTACTTTATCAGGGCAACACTCGAATTGCAGACATTCTAGCAATGCAACAAAGTTACAATTTTGAATCTCAAAAATATGTTCAGAATTAAAAATATTATTTTTCTAGTCCCCATGTATTGCCCTAAACCCACTTAGGACCGGTTCTACAATGCAAGAATATACCAGGTATAAGCTCTACTTGGTATATTCTTGCATTGTAGAACCGGCCCTTAGGAGGCAATGTTATAACTAGGGCAACATCATCGGAGCAACACTTGAATTCCAGACATTCTAGCAATGCTACAACGCTAAATAGTCAACTTTGAATCTCATAGATATGTTTAGAACTAAAAGTATTATTTTTCAATCCCAATGTGTTGCCCCAAACCTACTTAGAGTGCAATAGGATTACTGCGAATTGAGGGCTATCTTCTACTTTACTCCATCGGAGCAACACTCCAATTCCAGATATTCTGGTTATGTAACAACGTCAAATAGTCCTTGATTAATTCTCCAAAATATGCTTGGAATTAAAAATGCTATATTTTGGGTGCCAATGTGTTGACACCCATGACCCATGGCAATATTATTACTGCGGATTAACAATCATTATGTCGTTTATTTCTTCAGGGTAATAATCTGGTAATACGACAACACCAAATAGCTAGACAAATAATCAACTATCTCAGAAATATGTTCAGAATTAACAGTGCTATACGTTGGTAGCCAATGTGTTACCCTAAACCTAATGTGCTGTTTTAGCTGATTTAAATGTGGCGAGAGTTAAATAAGGACGATTGAGGTGATCAACAACTATGGACTATTATATTAAAATAATAATTAACATTCGTCCCAAATGACCAGACTACCATGGGTGATTATTACATCGGTATTTTGGAGATTTTCTTTAGAACTAAATGTACCCCCTCACAACCTCTGGACTACTAGAAAATCCTATAACAAATCTGTTTTTAACTATTAAACCATCAACCATTTATTCGCCGATTCAACTATTTATTCGCCGATTCAACCATTTGCCAGATCAAGTTCCCTGTGTATATTTTTACTCTCTAAAACTTGCCGCCGTTTTAGAGGAGATAAAATTAAATTGTTTATTATAACATTGAAATGTTTATTAGTCATTTTAAACATTAAATTGCTTTATAATGCATTTTCCACGCCAAAACATACAGAAATTACTCGCCGTACGTTTCACTAAATAAGTTTGCATCATCAGGAGGAAATTAAGACTGTTTCAACTTGGATGCTAACTTGATCATTTCAATACGTTTTGAGATGAGCGGAAAACTTTTTATTTAACTTTTTAATTTTCGTCCACAATTTAAATTATCAAATACACTGTTATAAAAATATATCTGGTGGTTATTTTTAAGGTAGAGTTCCAGAAGTTGACATTGAAACAACAAAACCAAACCACAATAAAATGAATAATGCATTGCTAAATAATGTTTTTGTTCTCCATTAAAATAAAATCCCTTTCATCATCATATATCATCACGATAGTGCTAACAGAGACTATTATTCTCAAGTAAGCGTAACTTTTTTGTTTTCTTTTCCATGTTGTTCGAGGAATCAAAACGGCGAGTAGAGAGAAATAATCTTCTTTCCCGCCGGAAACGTCTTATCGAATATTTTGTTTGTTGTGGAGATTGTTGAAATGCCGTCTACAAATCGCCCTCAAGCTCGATAACGCATAGAGAGATATATTCAAGAAAGATATAACGTTATAACCATTATTCACTTTTTTATACGTATATATATATATATATATATATATATATATATATATATATATATATATATATATATATATATATATATATATATGTGTGTGTGTGTGTACAGGATCGCTATTATGGATGGAAATGGTCAAATATCTCGAGAATGCTTTGAGATTTCTAAATAAAATTTTGTACAGAAACTTCAGGAAATGTTTGCTACTTTTGGGTATTTTTTTTTCTTGTTGCATATTTGAAATCCAAGGCTAACTTTTTTTTTAATGACAACAACAGTAAGTTGCCATTGTTGAAAAGAGCATTTTTTCTGAATTCAACGAGCTCAATATTGTATAGATTTTTTTCAAAATAGATTTACACAAAATTGATAAAAGATGTTTCGGTCTCTTTTATCAATATCAGATTAAAAAAAAAACAATATCAAAATTATATTTTTTTTTATTAAAGAACTACACAGTGCGTTCATTAAGTATCAGTATTGGCCTGGGAAAGTGTGTATTCTCCTCTCGCGCTTATTTTGCTATTTGGCTATTTGGAGGTATTTGGATGGTCTGAATGTCTTAAAAAAAACACCCTTTCAACTTTGGGAACAAGGAGATGTCACAAGGGGCTAAATCTGATGAATACGATGGGTGGTTTATTGCACAGAATTGGTTTCGATACAAAAATTGACGCACAATTAACGATGTGTGACTTGGCGTATTATCATTACCCAAATCCTTGTGAAGAATGAGTTGAATCGTTTCTTTGTCGATATTGAAAGCCTCTTCCGTCATTTTTAGTTAAGCATTGCGATCATTTGCTACAAAATCGCGAACTTTTTCGATAATTTCGGGAGTGCGAGATGAAATTGGTCTCCCGTCACGTTTGTCATCCTCTAGCGACACTCTGCATTCCAAAAAACGTTTATGCTACAGAAAAACATTTGTTTTGCTTAAACATCGCCGTATACTTTCTGTATCAACCGGAATGTTTCCTACGCAGTTTTACCAAGTTTTGAGTTAAATTTACTAACAGCTCTAAATTCCATGATTTTATTTGTACTTCAAACTTTTTTGGTAAACAATACATCAAATGTCAACCGATCGTGGTAAAGTGGGTTTCGTTAGGTCCAGGAATGTTCAAGCTTTGAAACGACGCCGTTCGTCAATAGATGGCGTGACTTGATGCTGAGATATATCTTCAGTACTGATACTTAATGGACGCACTATCTATTTACAAAAGGTGTTCAAAGTGTCCACCATTAACTTCTTAGCAGTAATGGATACGTCGGACGAAGCCTTGAATTGCGTTTTCCCACCAGATAAGAGGTATATCGGCAATTTCTTGTCGAAATCGTAGTTTGAGATCTTCGAGATTTTCTATCCGATTAAAGTAAACCCTACTTTTTAAATACTTCCACAAAAAAAAATCGGGTGGTGCCAAGTCTGGTGACGGCCATGGGTTTGGGAAAGTAGTATTAAGAAAATTTCGAACGTTAATGCCATAGTGTGCTGGTGCACAATCTTGCTGTTAACATATTTCGTGGTTTCGGTTAATTAAATTTGGAAACAGATCCAAAAATTGAGGGATGATGTTTTCTTGCAATAGATCGAAATACTTATCTGCTGTGAAGTTACCATTAATGAAAAAAGGTCCTATAGTATTCTTGCCACTAAATGCCATCCAAACATTTAACTTTTAAGGATACTGTGTATGAACCTACTCCATCCAGGATTAATATAAACCCAGTATCTACAGTTGTGTCTGTTATCATGACCATTTAAACATTTCGTCATTAATTTGTTTCATCCGTGAAATTAATATTTGAAGCAAAATTTGAATTTCTATTTATGTTTTCTTCATAACTCCAGCAAAACCCAACTCTTCGATTAAAATCATCTTTACTTAATTCTTGTGTTGTATTGTATTTTGTAAGGATAAAAATCTTTTTTATTATTATTTTTTGGTCTGAGCGTTTACACATGTTATGATTGCTAATTCATGTAATGACAGCTAATTGTTGCACGGAAATCTTATCATTGTCTGCTACATCAATTAAAACATTCAACAAATTTTCATTAGTCATTAGTTTTTGTTTTTGGACTTCCTAATTTTGGACGACTATTAATGCTACCTGTATCATTGAATCTTTTCACCGTTTTTGAAACTGTTGACTTAGTGATGTTTTTATTCGGATGTACTTCAGCATACTCGAATGAACCTTCCGGAAAAAAATGTATCAAATAAATTCCCACTGAAATTGAAAAAGTGTTATTGATAAGCATCTGTACACTAGAAGTTTGATAACCACTGGTTTTATATAATTTCTACTAATTTCAAATTTATTAATTCTAAGTTCTAAGGTCTACTTTTAGCTACTCACTGATGTTTTCCTGCGCTTAGTTTGGACGCGAGTCAAATTAAACCTAAATATTTATCTTCCTATATATCTAAAAACCATTTTCATGAATGGATGTGTCGAAATCACCGACATAAACAAATCCGTGGGCGTTATTACGGCTAGTTTGAAATAGTTCGCCTTTCCCCAAGTCCGCTTGCACATGCACCTTATGAATAAAATTGTTTATCGAGTCCTAGCGAGCTTCGGATTAGGTGATTGTTTTTCTTCATTAAAGAAGTGTTGTGTAAACAGAGAAAACCCTGAACTGAAAATGGACATTCGGCATCTACGATAAGTTCAATTAACATAAACAAATTGATTGGTGGAACGGGATATACGGCTTGTTGTGACATTAAAAAAAGGTTATCCATTGTCGATTTTAAAGCCTCGTTCACCTTTTCGATTTGGTATGCAAATTGTGCAATGCTAATTTGTGCAGTAGATGTTTATGAAAACTTAAAAAGATATTTTAAAAAATATACAAAAATGAAGAAGATATATTATATTAGATCCTTAACAGCGATTGTCTTAAGAGAAAGAGAAACGCAAATAATTTAGGTAAATATTTACTTAATCCATTAGGTTATTTTTTTATCGGGTATCTCTAACACTACCAAGAAATATATGATACTGCCTTGAAATCTAAAGTATTTTTCTTCAAATAAGTTCCAACTTTAGGAACAAAACAATCCCGGAACCTGTCACAGAAAATAACACTTGTAACCCATGCTTTCTTTTTTGAACGCCAAAATATTGGTATTTTGTTCTTGATTTGATTTTTCAAAGCACGAGGATTTAGCGATCTACAAAGCATAAGTGGCTTAATTACACAATTTCCTGATGCATTAAAATAGGGCTGCCTTAAAACCAGAGGCGTATTTTTCACTTTTGGATATAAAAGTTTTGTATAGCATTCTTTTCCAAAATAGGGCAGTTTCGTCTGCATTAAACGCTTGTTCAAGTTTGTATTCACCATTAGCAATTAACTTTGAAAATTCTTCTGTATATGTTGCTGCTGCTAAAGTGTCTGCAGATGCTTCTCAAACAATGTTGATATCATGCAGGGATTGTCGCACCCTGAACTAATTGAACTAACCATAATGCTTCAATTTTTCAGTTGCTGAATCACGAACAATTTTTACTGACGCTGAGGTTGAAACTGTAGAATTCCTTATTTTGTCTTCTCATTTCTTGTTGGATCGTACAGTTGATTCACTGACATTAAAAAAAACGTAATATGAATGCAAAATACTCTCCAAGGCGTAAGCAGTCAAGTATTTCTATTTTTACCTTAAGTGGCAACATGACTTTTTTCATGTAGGAACTAATTTTCCTTTGCTTTTACTCGACATTATAAATAGCAAACAAAGCAGAAGAGACACGTGCGATTCACTCGAAATTATTGCGACGAATGACAAGTTGAAACAATAAAACAAAAATTCAGCAGCGATCGTGCGAAGGCGGCTTTCGGCCAAGCAGCAATAAGATTTGTTTGTTTATAAATACTTTGATACTTGTTTGTTTTGAAAGATAACTGGTAAATTATTATTATTACTATGGATTTAGCCTAACATTCGCATTCGCACTCCCTCCAAGAACCGGCCCTACAACTCCAGAACTCACCAGGCATAAGCCACACCCGGAGCAAAACCCGAGTACAGCCCACATCCGGCACATCCCCGCACTGCAGAACCGGTCCCAATGGGAACATTGACTTATCCCAGATATCTTAGATATCAGAAGGATTAAGCTCTGTGGAAGCCCTTTCCATGTTTTCGGGCCACACGGTTGTAGTGGTGACGGTGGATGTCTTGGGTTTCCTATTGTTGTCCAGAAACTTTCGAACGGTTCGGGCTGTTTCAAGTAATACAGCCTTCTGCATGGGTCTAAAAAGGAGATCGTTGAGGCCCAATATTTTAATATTCCTTACCAAGTTCCTTGGAATGATTCCAGTTGAGGGCAATATGATAGGTATTGTTTCAACGTACTTCATATCCCATTGTCTTTTCACTTGTTCTTGCAGCTCTTTATATTATAGAATTTTTTCAGTATGTTTTGCAATTAATTTTTTAATGAAATTAATTTTTCATTTTTTTTTGTAATTTTTATTATTAATTTGTATTATTATTATTTACAACTTTTTGCCGTGTAGTGGTAGGTCTGTAATACCTTTTTGCCAAAAATGTTATGAAATTGTTTTTCACCTCTTCTGTCGTTTTACAACGTTAACAATTTTAGGTACATAGATGGTACTTCGAGGGTGTGATGTTCGGGGACTAAGGTGAATGTGGCTAAAATTTCCAATTGAAGCTCAACAATTATTGCTGGATCCTGATTGAAACGTGTGGTTATGTAATGTCCTGATGAAACCCGACGCCTTTCTTGTTTGCTACGTCTGACCTTTTTTCTTCAATTGCTGCCTTTAGCCAATCAAACTGTAAATAGTAAAGGTTGGTGCTGATGGTTTGGTTACGTAGCTCAAAGTGTATAGGCCCCTTTCAATGCTACTAAATATAAAGCATAATTTTCTACTGAAGGCCGTCTTTTACCATATTTCAAACCTGACTGATAATCGCCATGATTTTTCGTCGCACGTTATTGTACAAAATCCATTTTTTATCACCAATTACCATTCGCTTCAAAAATGGAGCTCCATTTTTTTTTCGGCAAAAGATCGCTCGACAAGAGCCCAGCAGATTTCGCTCCCTAAGTTGACTGCCAGACGTACCCAGATTTTTTAGATGATCAAAAACTGTCGATTTGCCAATATATAACTAATCTGCTATCTCACAGCCTATGGTTCGTGGATCTTATTACGACCTTTATTTCCTCGACATCACTACTTGAAAGATGTCAGAGCGATGCTTGGCTTTCAGGTCAAAATCTCCGCAACTGTTTGTATCGTAGTCTCCTCCAACAGAACCCTCCCTCTATATCCATAAACGACACAAATCTTGTTTTTTGTTCAGACAGCGTTCTTGTCCTTTTTGAAATAAAAAAGGATAATGTAGCGTAAATGCAAGTTATCGACCAACATTTTCAATTTGAATCAACTTGACTAAATGAAGGCAAACTGAAGCAAATCTGAACATAAACTGAACAATTGCTCGCCTCTTGCTTCTTTGCTATTCTTTGTTAACTTTAGCCTTTAAAGTACAGACTAATGACTCCTTAGGTTCATAAGCCACCCCAAAAACAAACTTTTTGATACAATGGTAGTTTAATTATTCACCACATAACGTTTTTGTTTGTTTATGTATATCGGTTTAAATGAAAATTTGCCTCATCGCTAAAGACAAAAAAATTTTCTCATAGAACGACAAATGATATAGTACAATTGAACATATTATAGACGCTGTTACGCTGTTCACACCATATTTATAAATGGCAAGTATGCGATTTTTGAAACGTTAAGATCCAAAAATAAATACAGATGTCAAATATATCAAAAACATCAATTTAAAAACTGTACGGATTGAAATATTTGATCGAAGATAATAGTGTACAAATTAAAGGATCTGCACAACCTAGATTTAAAGATCACTTGTCCTCAATTGGATATGGAAGAAAAGAAAAGTTACATACTCTCACTCATCGAAATGATTTAAAAGAAATCGATCACTTATAGCTGGTACTGAAAAAAAACTTGACCATAAAATGTATGCACAGTTCCTACTAACTTTTAGGGTTGACGTTACATTTACATTATTGTTATTCAGTTTTCGACATATGTATTTAACATTTTACGGTGCACATATATAGCTTCTGGGCATATTTGTAAAGACAGTCTTTGGCAATTGCGTCTAACGAACTTTTTATGATTGTGGTTGCGTGTATCAATATTCTGAATTAACTCAAACATTACAAAAATAAACAGAAATAATCTCTGAAAACATAAAATATATAAAAAATATACAATTAATAAATCAGTCTAGGTGCAACCACGCGCTTAAAATATTTTACTGCATTAACCAATTAAACAAGACAATAAAAACACATCGTTTCCTGTTTTACAAAGTTTTAATTGTGGAGAACGTGAATAAAGCTGGTTGCTTTACAAAATCTCCATCAATTTTTATAAGACAAAAAATCTCTACACTTGATTTTTTAATTATTTTAATAACATAATAATGTTGTTATTATACAATATTGCATAAATCAATGGTCCGTAGGGTCTACCTTCTTTTTAATCACCGCTCGTAGGCGGTTATTCTTCACCGAAACCAATTTTGTAGTGACATCAGGCTCAATATGTTCCCATTCATACAGCAATGCTTTCTTAAGTTTTAATTTGTTTTTAATCTTCCTTTTTTTTCAGTCTTCGTTTTTATTTATCCCATAGATGTTCGATTGGGTTCATGTCGGGTGATTGGGGTAGTGTTTTTAATTGCCTTGGTGCATTATAAAGTAGCCACTCTTCTTCTTTCTGCCTGATCCTGACTTTCCATCCATGTTTTGGGTCATTGTTTTGTTGTAAGATAAATGATGACCCAATACCAAGACTCACTGTACTTAATTTTAGATTTTCTTTTAATATGTCTATGTACATATGTTAGTCCATTATGCCATCAATAATTTTTAGTTTTTCCACGCCAGGCGCACTCGTACAGGTCCGCACCATGATTCCACCTCCTTCCTGCTTGACCGTGGGACACAAGTTTTTAGCTGCTAACGCTTGATTGGATTTTTGCCACACTCGAATTTTTCCATCAAATGAAAACAACTTAAATTTACATTGTCGGTCAATAAAACTCGTTCCCAAAAACTAATAGGCTCAGATAATTGTTTGCAAAGGATAAACATTTACCTTTATTCACCTTTATGACACTCATTGCACGAAGAAGCATTAAAATCCATTTTGGAAGTTTTTATTAACTGTATGAAGAAAATATATATATGTAAATGTGGCTGGCAGGCATTTGGCAGGCTCAACGTTGTGTATAAGAGCAGACTACCACTTTGTCTGAAAAGAAAAATCTTCGATAAGTGCGTTCTACCCGTTATGACATACGGAAGTGAAACTGGGACACTCACATAGCAATCAATTCAAAAACTTCGGGTAGCACAGAGGGAATTGGAAAGATGTATGCTTGGCATTTCAAGACGAGACAGAAAGTCCTGCGCATGGATCAGGGAACAAACGAAAGTCTGTGACATCATTGGAAGAGTAAAGCAATTGAAATGGAGATGGGCAGGCCATATAGCGAGGCAATGGGATGACAGATGGACCAAGGCAATCCTGGAGTGGATACCGCTTGATCGCAATCGTCCGCGAAGAAGACCGAAAGCACGATGGATTGGTGACGTCGTTAAGTATATTGGACTAGAGTGGCAGAGCAGGACCGTGAAAGTTGGAAACATGCTGAAGAGGCCTTCATTCTGCAATGGATCGACATGGGCTGAATATGATGAGGATGTTTATATTATTCATATAAACTTTTTCCTTCAAAAATCCACAAAAATAATCTATTTGTTCATTAATAATTTAGCATGATAATTTTTTATTTGATGGAAGTGGTTTATAATGGCATTACAGTATTCGAATTGCTTATTATTGTCTATAGGCAAAAGGAATTAAACAATTTGAATCTTATAAGGAAAAATGTGCAAGTCACTCATCAAAATTCGGAGTAAACTGAGTGAAGAAAGTCCCAATTATGCACCACGTCGTTAAGTCGACATTTCTAGATACTCCTCCACAATATTTTCAGTGCTTCGTACTGTTCTTGAACCTCTGACGTGGTCCTATCCCCAACTGTCCGAATTCCGAATTCCTGAAATTGCTCGAATACACGGTAAATTGTTGGTTTATGAGGAGCCGGATGATTAGGATATTTTTACTTAAATTCTCGTTGCTTAAATTGAGTTGCAATATCTGAATTATTTTTAATGTAAATTTCAATAATTTCGCTGCATTCAGTCAAGCCTAAACTGTCACAAATATCACACAAAAAATGGTGCCAAAACAAATGGGCACCGCCCGATAAAAAGTCTCAAAACAAGTATATACCGTTGGTTTTCTTTCCCTTTCACAAGTTTATAGTTGATTGAGTTGATTCAAAGATGATCGGAAATCAGTTGAATATTACCTAAAATACTGACAATGAACAATAATATTGAAAAAGTTACCAAAATATGTTTTAAATTGCGATCTAGTGCTAAAACTAAATTTCATCTTTCACCTAGAAAATGTCTGACTGTTCTACCAACATAATGACTACCTTAATCAACTCTAGGACCATTTCTAAAACTAATGAAGTGCAAATTCCAAATTTCATTCAATTTTAGATCGGCACCAATTTTACCTGAGCACATAATACTGCACGGCGTTTCCAACAAACATTTCACAACACGAAAAAAATAGAAATCTTTAAACCGTTTACTTTGCCATATTTTTATTAACGAGATTAAGTATGGCAGGCATAATTCTATAGCTGATTTTTTGCGGACAATATGCTATTAAAATTTCCAAATCGTTTACTCAATCGCCTTACTATCGTAGGCCTGAGAGAACCAATGGACTCTTTCATACTCTGCCACGCCCCATCCACTCCACAACCACAATACACACGTGGTTAATCATATCATGCTGATTTGACCCCAAATTTGTTCGTTGTTGTTTTTAAAGTTTTGATGACTTTTTTTTGTGTTTTTGATTACTTTTTTTGTAATTTTGATTATATGAAGTTTTTTAATACTGAAAAGTTAATAGACGAAGTAAAGAAAAATGAAAGTTTATGGAACGTACAACTCGGTGATTATTCAAATAAACAAAAAAAGACAAGTCTGAAGTTGCAAATGCATTGTTTTTTGAATATACTGACATGACCCAATGTTACTATCAGCATCTGCTGGGGAGTAATAGACTTCCTCAAGACAGTGTCTTGTCTGCGCAAACTTTCTTCTAAAACTGCAGACAGTTCTTGAAATGATTCCACGCTCATATGAAAAAATGTGAAAAACTTTATAAGATGATCAAGGAGCTCCTCAAAATAGTCAAAAGAGCTGCTTTTTTGTCGGGTCGAAATATATGGGTGTACCCAAAATTCTCTTTTTTTTCCTGCGCCTTCTTAACCTACGAAGGACAATTAAACTCATGCCAGCCAACTCTACAGTCGAATAGTCTATGACGATGGCAAAAACAGACTGAACAGAAAAGTCTCACTTTTCAAGTGGATAAGGTGTTGATGGAACGTTGATAAATGTGAAATGACGAGAGGTGTGGTGTGCCGTGGCGTGGACAAGTGTGAAAGGGACCAATATGTTGACGACATGTGGTGTGGAGTGGCGTGGAGTTGATAGTGTGAAAAGGGCCTTAGAGCTGATGGAACTTTGACAGTTCATGGCGGCCATATTTGTTTACCGATTTTTCACATGTCTTATCAGTTGCTTTTCGAAAGGTCTGCAATTAAATCATAGTTCGTTTCTCGTTAAAATAACGTTCTGATACTCTATAATATAAATTCCATATACTTTTGTGCTACTCAACGAGCAATTCAGACCAATCGTGGTATTTGTCGTGGTGATACTTCTGGACAGCCGTGTTATTAGCCTCATCTTCTCCGATGAGGGTCATTTCTGGCTCAATGGCTTCGTCAGTAAACAAAATTGTCGGTATTGGCGCGAATCTAATCCACACTTCTTTAAAATGAGGAAGGAGCCACCGTTACCATCATTACCGAGCACAAAAAGGCAATGCAGGAAGATTTGCGGAATACTTTTATTTTCAATAGGAGCACCACCGCATATTTCCCGAGAAAACATGGGCTTATTGCGAGCCAAGTTCAGCAACTCGTTAATTTCACGAAATGGCCCATCGCTTGGCCGCCGAGATCATGCGATTTAACTCCTTTAGATTATTTTCTCTGCGTCATGTGAAAATTCAGGTTTATAGCAATAAACCCGCGACTATTGGTGACTTGGAAACTAACTTTCGTCAAGCCATAGTTGCCATACAACTCGAAATATCGAATGGAGGGACATCGAATATTTGCACGAACAGATCCGTGTCTGCAAAAAGAGCCGTGGTCGCCATTTGGCTGAAATCTTGTTCAACTCATAAATTGCATGTCTGAATCTCTTAAATAAAGCGATTTTGAGCAAAATATGTGTTTAATTTAATTTTGAAGTTCCATCATTCTTATTGGTAGACCGTTTATATCCTCGATCCTGCTATATGTAGTCAAGCCTTAAATTATGTTCCTAACTGTAAAGACGAACTAAAATATTTTCAAGGGCCACTTGTACTTTTATTGTTTTAATAAGGCTAACTAGTTTAGTAGTAAACATGGAGCGGGGTAACAAAGAGAATCGTATCGCTGTTAAATGCAATATATTTGAAATTTTTAACTTGCTGATGATGACTTGATGACTCGAGAGATGAAAAATCTACCCAGAACCATTTCGCGCATCATTAAATATGATCTATAGTTTGACGGCACCTGTATGTAACATAAGAGTCACGAAAGCGAATGCATTACTCTAGTGGCATGCGAACGGATGGCACAAAAAAATCCTTTTCTCAGATGAGAGGATTTTTACTCTTGAAGAGAAGTTCAACCGGTAAAATGACATAGTTTACGTTCGTAGTTCTCGAGAAGCTGCTGAAAATATTGGGAAAGTGGAAAGAGATCATTAACCAGCTTCAGTAATGGTTTGATGGGGAGTGTTGTACGACGGCGCCACTCAACTGCATTTCTGCGAGCAAGACGTCATTAAAGTGTATGTAACAAACTACCAAAACAATGTCTTGGAGAAGGTTGTAAAGTTGCTTAATTGATTATAAAGTTTATTAATACATTAAGTTTGCAAAAACAATGTAGGATCGCCCAACAAGATTCAGCGCTAGCCTATATGGCTAGATCCATACAGCGTTGCATAGTGGCCAATTTGTTTACGTCCGAACCTAAATCCGCCAGAGACTACCACAATAAATAAAAAGCTGATAAAATGTTTTAAAAGCTGACTTGGTGAAAGTAGTTTGAAGAATTGTGTGAAAGCAAAGGGTAGACATTTCTAATAAGTTATATATTTTTGGATTCTCTCCTAAATAAGAGATAAAACAATAAACTGAATGTCTCTACACATTTTCCCAGCTGTTTGGAAGCTTATGAATTCCTTGCTCGTTCCTCGCAACTTTAAGTTTGGGTCATCAGCTAATTGGGCACGAAATCCTCAACGTCTTAATCGTTATCGAATCGTACCCCTCCAAATGCATCTTTCATGGGCGCAAACAAAAAATAATCTTAGGGTGACAAATCTGGGCTATACGAAGGGTGTTCAAGGGTTTCCCATTACATATTCTCCAGTTTTTCCTTCCCCAAAACTGCTGTGTGTGACCTGGCGTTGTCATGGAGAAGGAGAGGATAATGGATGGATGGATGGAAGGATCTGATGGGAACACCGCGTCTTTTGCTCCTGTAAGCGGATTTTGTTGCCTCCAACAACTCGCAGAAGTAGGCAGCATTAACCGTACGTCGATCAGTCAGCAAGATTCCCTTCCAGTAAAAAAAAACGGTTATGAGAATCTTATCTTCTGAGAGACCGGTTTTGGCCTTTATGGGGCAGGTTTCGTCTATCCTTCGCGATTCCTTACTCACCATTTTTGATTCTGGAGTGTAATAATGCACCCACGTTCATCACACGTCACGATATGCTTTAAAAAAGTCTCTCCTTCCCGCCGAAATCGATTCACAAATCTTTTCACAAGGATATTTTTTTATCTTCGGTCAACAACTTCGGAACCCCTTGGGCACAGATTTTAATGAATCCAAGATGATTTTTGATGATTGTTTGAGCATCAAAGTTAATCCCAACCTTTAAAGCGATTTCATGAATAGTGAGCCGCCGGTCACCTTCGATAAGATCGCGAACTGTACCAACGTTGTCAGCAGTCAGACTTGATCTGGGACGTCGATTATGACTTACACATTCCATACTTTCTCGTCTACTCTTAAACTTCTTGGCTCAACCAAACACTTGGGTCTTAGACAGGGTATCGTCCCCATATTGAACTTTCAACCGAATTAATATTTTGGATGGTTTAACGCCTCCCTTGGTTAAAAACTTTATTATAACCTGTTGGGCAACGGACGTTGGAACCTCACTCATGGCTGTACTGACAAAAAAATTGAGTGAAACAGCTCACCGAGCGTTTCCCCTACTCGTAATACATTGCACTGCAACAACCTACACTGGCAGCCCGCTCGTGATTGGCTGAGGAAAGTAATTGCAAAATTCCGGTTTATATTTGATTCACCCTTGTACTTATATACAAGACACAGAACTTATGGCAGATATACAAATATTTCAGCCAAATGATGCTGCAACAACCGTTCTGAATAATAATTGGATTGGGATATAGGCCCCGTGAGGTAAAAATGCCTAGCATAAAGTAAAGATGTAGTCCTAAGTCGTTTTCGCAACATGTGGTCGGACACTGTCAAGAAGCAGGATCACTTTACAATCCTGCCACTAAATGGCAACTTTACTTCTAAGACATCTATCAAATTTCGTCATTTTCTGTTGACAGTAGTCTGCAGTCCAGATGTAACAATTCGTCATAAAACGCAACTTTCTAATCCCACCAGGTACAGAATAAAACAAACCCTCTTGGGTGATATTAAGTTGTCGGGTCGGTGTGTCGGGTGATTGATTGGAATTAATCTTTTTTTTACTCTTGAGATCATCATAAAGAATCCACTTTTCAGCTACTGTTTGAAAAGAAAGTGAATGTGATGCCTCGCCGTCGATTTATATTGTCTTCGAACAGTCCATTCATAATTCATCATCTGGGTTCTGGATCTTTCCTATTGCATGTAAACATACGGAAATGGATTGTTACCAGAATCATTAAGCTGATCTGTAAGCAAGCAAATCTTTTCAGTGATTTCGGCAGCATTTTTTTAAATGAAAAAGTGAGTACAAAATCTAGTTGCTTGTTTGTTATTACTAAAATATCATGAATATTTAGTGATTTTTGAGGTTATGTGCTTCAAATATCAAAGCGCACAACACTTTAAACAACCAATTGTTTAATATTAAAACCAGAATCAGAATTTATCAATTTGTCCCCAATAAAC